>APFE031279329.1:21730-59765 GCA_000404065.3 Pinus taeda | reverse complement strand
AGAACTACTCAAGCATTGAGGACAACACTTTTTGAAAGAGAGGGGCATGTTAGGCCCCTATACTACTAGTGTAACCCCCTATTGTTATTAGTACAACCCCCTTATTATATTGATGTACGCATGTAGTGCCCATATTGTCACTATTGTGCCCCATAGAAGCCCACTACTGTTATTATTGTGCCCTTACATTATTATTGTTATGTCAGATCTGATTACATTATGACCCCTTAGACTCCTATATATATAAAGGAGGTATTTTCATTTGTATCATCCAAGAATTGTTCATTTATGTAATGTAAAGGAGGTTGCCCCCTCAAAGAGGCTGAATTCTAAGGCGTTGATCTATCTTTTCTTGAGCTGGTTTCATAACAGGAACTGATATCTTTAATTTTTCTATTTCATTTTTGATGTTGAAAGGGAGCTGAGCTTTGCTTGTTTGGATGAGATCTTCCTTAACAAATGCGGTTTGTGTGTTTTTATTTAATTTTTAAATACTAGGCATTTCAGTCTGTGTTTCATCAATTTTTCCTTGATTTCACCTATTTGGATTGATTTCAGTGATTTTTTCATTTTGAGTTTCAGTGGATGTTATATCTACAATTTTTGGGGTAAAAGTCTCCGGTGTTCCCCTAGGGAGGATTTGTAAAATTTTAGTGACAAGAGCTTATTTTATTTTCTTATTCTGGGTCTAGATTGACCTATTAGTTGGAGCTTCATTATTATTTTTACTTCTTAAGCTATATTATTTATGTACCTCACATATAGATGTATCATATCCTTGTTTAAAATCAAAGGATTGACCAAATTCTAACTGTAACTATTACAACATGTACAACTCCTGTTCTTATTGAGTAAGAAAAACAACATCTTCGTCTTTGATTTCTAGTAAGTTTATCTGGGTATCATCCTCTCCTTCTTGGCTCTATGGACCCTCAACATAGTTCTCCGAGAAGGGAGGCCTAATATGCTAATCTGGTATAACATTCTTTCCAGTGTTAGGGTTGTTCCTAAAGTTGGGGTTTCTTATGGGGGGTTGTTGTTGATTCTCCAATTGTGTTTTCATTTCCATGTTTTCTAATCTATCCATTATTCTTTCTACACTCTTGGCTAAACTATCTATATTTCCATCAGAAGTGGAAGTTTCCTCTTTAATTACAACTCTCTTTTCATTTCTCATTCTGGCTTTCTTGGCTAATAGGTTGGCCTCTACACTAACACCATTTCTCTGCATTTGTTCCAATGTTTTAGGGTTTCTTTCCCTTAACTGGTATGACATGTCAGTGTCAAAACCATCAGGGAATTTAATTAATGCTAGGTGAAGTGGAGGCTTAATATTAGCTGGGATTGCATTGTAGATATTATTGAACCTAGTACAATAATCCTGGACTGACTCATTAGGAGCTCTTCTAATGTTGTCATATTCAAAAAGTATTTGCAGAGGGTTTTTCCTTCTCTCCCATCTATCAATGAATAATATATGAAATTTAGCTAAGTCTACAATATGATGGGCAAGTAAAACTTTGAACCATTTCTTAACATCCCTAGTTAATGTTTGGGCAAATAATCTCATTTGGACATCTGATTCATCTATCTCATGCAACTCAGAATAGTCAGTCATCTTCTTTGCATGTTGTTGGGCAGTGTACTGACCAGTAGCATAAAAAAAAAAAAAAACTCTGATAATCTTGGGGCATGGCATGGAGTTGTGCAGGTAAAACCAAAGGTGCATATCGATCTGCCATGGCTTGGATTCTGGCTTGACTAGGGGGTAAACTGCTGGTAGTTAAGTAAGGGCTTGAACTTGATGGAGATGAACTAGATAATGATGAGGATGAGGATGGTTGATGAATTACTGGTTTAGGGGATTGGATTGTGGTAGATACTATTGGTGAGTTTATGGTAAAAGAAGGTGTACTTACAGCGAGTGAAGATTGTGCAGAAATTTTAGAGGTAGCAACAGTGAGGGTAGCCAGTTCAATAGATTGTTGAAGGTAAGCATCATATATATTGCTTATCAATGTAGAGTTCAAGGCTTCTAACTTTTCAAAAGCATCCAACACAAATTTATCTAAATCTGGATAGATAATCACTCTCTTTGATTCAATGAGTTGAGTAAAGTCAACCTCTAACACTGTTTCATGGATATCATTCTCAGATTTAGTTCTAAATAATGAGAGGTCAAATGACAAATCGAAATGGATTTCCTCTAAAGTTAACAACTCCCCAGGGAGTGAATTTTCTTTGACCAACTAGCTACTACTTGTCTGAGTTTCTATGCTTTTTGGTTTTCTTAAAATTCTGTGTGGGTCATCAACTATAGTAGCAACATTTGGATATGGATTTTCCCTGGTATAGTGAGTCTTCTTAGGGAGCCAGAATTTTAACTTTTTTAACTGTTTTTTATGAAACTTTTCAAAAACAACTTGTGAAAATGACCTTAAGGGGCTTAAGATGAAATTTAAGGTTTCCTTAAAGTTTTATGAGACTGTGGATAAAAGTCCCTAGTATGGTTGCCAATGATGTTATCACTCCAATATTTATTCAAAGTTATTAGAAAAAGAAATGATAGAGGTAACCACAAACCACTTTTGGAGATCAGGACCTATCCTTCCCAATCTCAGAGAGGGCTCTCTCTTTATAATTTATTTATTTTTTAGATAATTGCTTTTAGGCTAGTTATGATTGTGCTGTGGTTTTTTATTTGAATTTGGGTGGTGGGATCACTTAGATGAAAAAGGATTGTCTTTTACCATTGGGCTATGGGGTTAAATGTCAGACAAACAAGACTGGATTAAGTTCTAAAAACAGTTTCTAGAGGGTAAGATAGAGGAGTTACCACAGATCTCAAAGGCTTGAAGGTGAAATGGTTTCTAGTCAGATCCAAGGAGCAATTAAGGATTCCCTAGGCCGGATCATGAAGAGAATGAAAGAGGTCAACTGGGATGGGAGAGAAATTAATGGTTCTTAAATCCAGGTGTTAGTGTCAGTCTTTCCAGCCTTCCTCCAGTGATCAAACATGCTCTTACAAAGTTATTTTGAAGTGTCAAGGTCAAATTTTGTCATTTCAAAGAGTTTTCAAGCAAAATTTGGTCACTAGGCATTAGGTCTAGGGTTTGCTTTCACTCCTTCTAAAGTTGTCCAAATGGAGGTCTATGTCATCATTTAGCTGAGTCTATCATCATTCATAGGGTTTTCATTATCATGTCAGTGTCTAATGAGTCATTTTACGTCTTGTTCATGCTTCAGTTGTGCCTTGGCAAGTTCATTTCCCTCTCCTAGGGTTTTGAAGCCAATTTCTCTTGGATGGTCAAATCAATGGCAAAACTTGTTTCCTGATATTCATACACCTTCCCCTATCCTTAAAGTACCATATCATACACTTCCCAACACTCAGATCCCCCAAAATCCTCATTTTTGCGCAAACCCTAGTTTCTAGCTACAACCTGGCAATTTTCTAGGTTGGGCCTGTGTTTTGCCCTTTTGGACCTCTTCCCCTCACTCAATCTCTGAGATTCCACTTTCCCCTGCTTCCTAACATCCCTCCCCACTCCCAAAAATTTCCCCAAGAATTTAGAAGCCCCCTATCCCCTTCATTTCGCTTCATTTCGACAAAACTCCTTGTTTCACACATCGAGGCAAGTTTCACTCAAATGATGTTTCAGATCAGTCAAAGATGAATTTTGGGAAACTGAGAGAGGTTTTTGTCCATAACATTCCAAAGAAGAAAAACCTCTTTCACTTTTTGCACAAGTGTCATGGTTTTAGAGAAATGTCAAAATTACAATCACTGGATCCAAAGTGGTTGGCCAAAGCACAAAAACGGAAGAAGAAGACCAACCCACTCCGCATATTGACCGAGGCTTCTCTCACTCACCATGATACTCATTAGCCTCCTAGCAGCAAACCCAAGAAATTTTGAGAGTTTTGAGGCATTTTTGGCATTTTTGAGAATTTTACAGGTTTTGGCCATTTGAGTGGTCTCACCGCGCGACCAGTCATGGGGACAGCTCAGAACGGGGAAAACTCTACATTTTTGGAATTTTCATGCAAAAATACACTTTCCTATGGATGGGTTTCAGATTTTATGAAGATTTAGGCGCCCAAAAGCTCAAAATACATGCAAATTTTGACTTTCTGCCCCTTTTTTGAGTTGCAGAAAGCTGCCTTGGGAGAAATGACTTGTGAGGGGTCCAATCAACTCCAAATTCCGAAATTCCGGTGGGGTTGGAATGTAGACTCACGGACCGTTCCAATGAGCTATCTTGCACCTGATTTGGACACCTGGAAGGCCCTCAAACAGAGCTGTCAATGCGCGCGACCAGTCAAAGTGAGGGGCGCGACCACTCAGGGAAATTTCACTGTTTTGACCAGTTCGGCCAGCAAAACATTGTTTTTACTTTGGTTGACTTTTGAGGCATGTAAATGATGGATTTTTGTGTAATTTTCATGGCACTTAGATACTTTTACTCTCCTTGAACACTTCTAGAAGTTTCCTTGATGTAAATGGTAAATATTTAATGCATGGATAGGTTTCCTAAGTTTTAGAGGCAAGTTGTTTTGACTGCCTATTATCTAGTGATTAGTTTAGAATTAGTTGAAACAGCTCCTAGGAAGCTGAGCTCGACCCCTAGAGGTGGGGAAAGGAGTTAGATCTTCTATATTATGCCTTCTCTTACTCATTTTCATGGTTGGACTCTTGAGGGAGAAGCTCCTATTGTATATTTCACTTGTATCTCTGCAATTTGAGGAAAAGGAAGACCAGGGTTTTGCAGACATCATTGGGATTCTTGTGGACTCTTGTGTTGATGGTGTGTTCTCTTATTGTAATTGTAAGTGTGTTTATGTGTTCCATATCTTTCTTTACTGCAGCTTATTAAACAAATGAAGTGATAAAGTTTGAATTCATGCATGTCATGCTCAGCTTTCAAATTTGTTTAATGTTTATGTTTTCCACTGTCTAAAGAGGATTCAAAGTCATTGTTTGCCCTCTTTAGCTTCTCCTCTTTCCTCCTTGATTATCCATATCAGCTAAAAGCATCAGCACAAACTCCTACCTTGCCCCAAAGACCCACCTGCAAAAACTGAGCTCAATCCCCGCACCCTAAATTGCAGATCCTCAACTTGCCACCAAAACCAAAAAACCCCCAAATCACCTTTCAAATCAGTTTACTAGCCTAATATCTGTGTTACCTTGATTGGTCATCTCTTCCCATTGAAAATTTAACGAGATTGACCGGAGAGAGCCTTCTCATACCCCGTAGGGCTAGCTACGAGGTGAAATGGTTTGATGTTGCCTTGAAGGTTTGCCTTTCTTAGCCTGAGGTGAAATCTCAAGCGCTAACATGTACTTCAGGGGTATTCTTTTATGAAACTAGATCAATTATTCTGATTTTGATGAAGAAGGTTTTTATACAAATGTGCACTACTGTCTTTGTTTAAAAGCATTTCTGTGTTGAAGGAAGAATTTCGAATAGCGATTGATATTTGGGATTTATTAGCAGCTCACATGGTACTATTATCTGCATCTGAACTCATTCATGTTATATGAATTTTTATTTAATCGCTCTCGCTATTATCGCTTATATATATGTGTTTTAACAACATCCTTTATGCATCCCACTATTGGCTTTTTATAGCATACTTTTTCTTTCAATCGTATATGTATCGATGATATAAATGATGAATGCAGTAATTTGTGTTAATCTCTTCGTTTGACTATTCATATGAAGTAATCTTTAAATGATTGAACATATGTGTCTATTTTACAGAGTCATCTATATGCCTGTTAAATAGATAAGGATTATTAAACGCTGCATTTCAAATGAATAAGTTGTTCCCGGGATTAGTATTAGTTTTCTTATTTTTGTTAATAGAATAAGCTAGCCGCCTATCATTAAAAAAAATAACTCATCACTCATCCATCCCTTTTATTCATTATCGGGAAACTGGTCCCGTTATATCCAGTCGGAGCCACCATCCCAAACGGAAAAGGAGTTGTACTAAGGTCTGGACCGGGTGGTTATCCCCCAATGTTTTTGCAGCGATTTTCAAGGCCTCAACATTTCTGGCACTAGAAGGAGGGCCATCCGCTATGAATGGCGAGTAAGCCAACACCTACAAACCATTCAAAGAGTAATTCACCCTCCACCTCTCCTCGGACATCTCGTTCACATTCTGAATCACCAGTATCCAGACGAGATGAGGAAGAATCAACCACTACTGCTCAATTAAATCATACTTCAGAACACTTAATTCCGGAGTCCCCTGAAGTTCAATCCATCATCCAGAAACTTCAAGGCTTCTCAATTTCGCCTCCTACATCTGAAGTATCACAAGGCAGTCAGACTTCGCAATTCCACTTACCCCCTCACCTTACCAGACTCCTAAGTGAAAAACTAGGTATTGAACCACCTGAGTTCCCTTTACCCAAAAGGAAAAGGATTAAAAAGACCGCTGAAGGTTCTGGTAGCGAAACCTTTTCTCCATCATCTTCCATTTCATCATCACCTGTGCGGAGTCAAACACCCACTTCACCACTACATATCGTTGTTCACCAAGGGATTTCATCTCAAACATCACAATATTTTCAGTCTTTACTTCCACCTCCCCCTCAAGCACCTGGAACACCACAGGAAATCACTGGTACTCCTAAAATGGCTAAAAGACCATGGAGAAGTCCTGGTGCAGTCACCATGCCTGCGTCTTTACACCCACTACCCGATTATCCAGAAAAATGGCTTCCAAAATTCAATCCAGATGCTGGAACGTCAGCAGAAGAACACATAAATAATTTTATGTTGTCAGTCAACTTGAAAGGAGTGACTGAAGAAGATGTGGTAGTTAGATTGTTTCCCTATACACTACAAGGATCAGCAGGGTCTTGGTATTTTTCCTTGCCCTCTGGATCCATCACAAGTTGGAATATCTTCCAGGAACAATTCCTCACCAAATACGGCGATGATCGATCCTTGGCTACACTCGTCCATGACCTTTCCAATTTAAGGATCGAGTCAAGAGAACCCATTAAGGAGTTTAACTCCCAATTTAATAAACTCTTGAACAAAATCCCCACCGATGATAATCCAAGCGAACAAGTTAGAAGCGAGTGGTATATCACTGCCTTTCCCTCAAACATAGCCATTTTTGTGGATAGGGCTAAACAACCTACATTGGCCGAAAACATGAAGGAAGCCCTCGCTGTTGAAAAAAGTGTAATCGCCTTAGAAAATAAAACTTCCCTGGAAGAACGAAAGTCTAAAAAAGTGTCCTTTAAATATGATTCGAAGAAAAAGATCACTAAGGATCCATATGACATGGAGGGCCTTCAAAAATTCCTTAAAACCATGTCAAATGAAATGGTTTAGATTAAGAAACAAGTATCAGAGTCCTCAACAAAGAAACCATATAGGAATTTCAAAAAACCCGAGTCCAAGCCTCCAAATGTCATATCTTACGCAGATTCAGATCCTGGCGAAGAAGAAGAAGAAGAAACAGTTACACCATCCGAAGAAGAAGAAGAGGAAGTAGTTGAATGCCACAGGATGTGGGACTTTATACTCCCTAATTCCGATACTGACGCTGAGCAAGAAGCCTTTCCTATCACTACAAGGAGTAAAGCTACTCCCGAACCCGTTCACGCTAATCCAAAGAAAAGGAGTGATGGTACTAATACTGCAAAGGAAAAGGTACCCGCAAGGAAGCCAGCCGCGACAGTATCTCAGAATCAGCCATCATCCTCCAATACACCTTCGTCATCTAAGAAATTGGTAGTTTCTGATTCGATGGATTATAATATTGTCGATGACATGAAGAAAACTAAGGCAAACAGCACCATGTTTGAGCTTAGTAAATTAAAACATCAACAAAAATTAGTTCTCAAAGAACTTAATGTTGTTCCTTCTTCACCCCTTCCTAGCACTAAAGCTGCAAGCTTTCAGGACAACCACCTTCTAGTAGAGTTGAGGCAACTGACACAATTTTGATTGGAGATAGATCAAACTCCCATACCCCTCCTTTCCTCTTAACATATGAAATTTACAATCGAAATCTACATAACTGCTTAATTGATTATGGGGCATCATCTAATATAATGCCTGCTTCAGTTTGTTGTAAACTGAATATAGAGCCCCAAAAATCTTCTATTCACATTGTGTAGTTAGATAGAACTAAATTTCAAGTTCTAGGGGAAATAAACTCTGTAACGATCAAGTTATCGGCGGATCCACGAATAGTCCAAAGGATTGATATCCTAGTCGCCGATATACCTGAATTCTATGGGTTGATTTTAAGCAGGGATTGGTCAGAAAAGCTCCATGGGTATATCTCCACCGATTGGTCCCACATGTGGCTCCCCTATAAGGGCAAGCCCAATCAAATAAAGATTTATCAGGAGAAACATATGACTCACACTGTTACAGAATTTGAAAAAGAAAATCAACCGATTACATTCAATAACAATATCTTAAGGAATTATTCTTCTGAGTCATTTTTTGGCAATAATATTGCCCAGCCATATCCTTTCTCAGTTAACAATTTCGCATCGCAAATTGAAAAATTTTCGCAGACCGACAGGTCTAAATGTGTTAATGTTACTGAGAATTTTGTAAGTAAGATTGTAGATAATTCTTTATTTTGGTCTTTATATTTTGATGGATCCAAGTCTAGTGAAGGATCAGGAGCAGGATGTATTTTGGTTAGCCCGCAAGGAGAAAAAACAATGTTGTCCTGCAGGTTAGAGTTTGAATGCACCAATAACACAGCTGAGTACGAAGCATTAGTCCAAGGACTATATAAAGCAATCGGCCTCAAAGTCCAATACTTGAAGGTCTTTGGAGATTTTGAGATTATTGTTAAACAGGTAAGGAATACAATTCATTGTCTTTCGAACCATCTCAAACATTATCAATCGCTAGTACAAGAGCTCACTTCCCATTTTTTAGCATTCAATATTTCTTCCATTCCCAGGTCGCAAAATTCGGCAGCTGACTTGCTAGCCAATGTCGCTTCCAAGATACTCCCTTCCGAAGACTATAGTCCAGATAGATTTTCAGTAGAATTTCTTTTTAGACCATCCATTCCTGACAATGTAACCAATTGGAGAGTATTCAACCACGATGAAGACATTTTACAGTTTTTGACCTTTGAAAAATCCTATGATAATCAAATCATCGAGGAAGACGAGCACGATATTCAAATGAGAGATAAACATGAGGAAAACTCAATCCCAAAGCGCGTGGTGAAGCTTGAGGACCTTTACAATATTAAAGACAGGTTTAAACCTGTGTCCAATACAAAGCTCCAGAGCTCTACCTTAAGGTTTGAATTGATAAACCTTGGCACCGAACAAAGTCCTCAAAACATTAATTTAGGATTAGGACTTTCCATGGAAGAAAAGGAAGCATTCATTAGACTGTTACGCAAAAATAAACATGTTTTTGCTTGGAAATATGACAATCTAAAGACGTATGATACATCCATTATCCAGCACACTATCCCGATGCTTCCCGAACAGAAACCAGTTCAACAAAAGTTGAGAAAAATACATCCAAACTTAGAGGGTCAAATAAAATCAGAACTCAATAAACCCTTAAAAGCTAAGATTATTTTTCCCGTTCGACACTCAAACTGGGTCTCCAATATGGTACCAGTCAGAAAGAAAAATGGCGACATAAGGATTTGTATTGATTTCAGAAATTTAAATAAGGTGAGTTTAAAGGATAACTTCCCATTACCCACTATGGAGCAGATACTCCAATCAGTGGCAAGCTCAGAGTTAATGTCCTTTTTGGACGGTTTTTCAGGATATAATCAAATTTTGGTTCATCCTGATGATCAACTCAAAACCACATTCAGAACAAAATGGGGAACGTATGCATATCAGAAGATGCCTTTCGGACTTATTAATGCAGGAGCCACTTTTCAAAGAGCAATGGATATCGCTTTCAAAGGGTTAATTAATAGAACAGTAGTCGTCTATTTAGATGACATTACTGTATTTTCTAAAGAGAGATCCAATCACTTGCATGATTTAAATCAAATCTTTCAGCGCTGTAAGAAATATGGTATTTCTCTTAACCCTAAGAAATCCTTTTTCGCTCTTGATCAAGGTAAGCTCCTAGGCTTTATTGTTTCTAAAGACGACATTTATATCGATCCGGACAGGATTAAAGAAATCTCTGAAATCCCTTTTCCTCACAATAAGAAATCCATGCAGTCATTTTTAGGCCAAATCAATTTTGTCAAGAGATTCGTTCCAGACTTTTCTCAAATTATTTTGCCACTTCAAACTATGATTAAGAAAAATTCAGTTTTTAAATGGGGATCAACAGAAAAGGAAGCGTTTGAATTAATCAAACAATCAATAATCAATGCCCCCACTCTAAATACTCCAATTTTTTCTAATCATTTTACATTGTATACCATCACATCCAATTTCTCTTATGCTGCAGTACTTACACAGATCAACAATCACAATTTGGAAGCACCTATTTCATTCTATAGTTCAAATATTCAAGGTGCAGAACTAAACTACTCCGAAGTAGAAAAACAAGCCTTTGCTGTATATAAAGCTGTTAAACATTACAGACCCTTCTTTTTAAAAGCCCATACAAAAGTTATAGTTCCTTTCTCTTCAGTAATGCAACTATTAATCCAAAGAGAATTGGGAGAAAAAAGGGCAAACTGGGTAACAACACTTCAAGAATATGACCTAGAAATCAAGCCAACAAAGATTGTTAAAGGCCAAGGTTTTTGCAGGTTATTGGCAGGAGCATCTAACATTCCAGAATCAAGTGACACAGATCAATTTGAAGCGATCAACCAAATAAGTATCATTGACTCTGAATCATGGTATGCTGATTTAATATTTTATTTGAAAAAGGGATATGCACCTCCCAATATGTCCTACAAAAGTAAAAGGGCCATAAGATTGAAAGCAATAAATTTTACCATTATTGATGATGTGCTTTTTAGGCAAAATTATGATTTAGTTTTATTAAGATGCCTTGAAAAACCTGAAGCACAAAAGGTTTTGCAGGAATTACATGATGGACCAGCAGGAGGCCACTTTGGAGCTGATACAACAGCTCACAAAGTTATCCATGCTGGATATTATTGGCCCACTCTGTTTAGAGATGCTCATGATTATGTAAGGAAATGCCGAAATTGTCAAACTTCAAGTGGAAGACAAAGGAAATCAGCCTTCCCTCTGCAACCGGTCAACATTGAACAACCATTTGAACAATGGGGATTGGACATTATTGGAGAGATTACCCCAAATTCTTCCAAACAGCATAAGTATATCCTTACCGCTACTGATTACTTTACCAAGTGGGTTGAAGCGATTCCTTTAAAGACAACAAATTCTGAAGCTATTAAATTCATAGATCAATTCATCATTACCAGGTTTGGTGTTCCGAATGCTCTTGTTTTTGATAATGCATCTTACTTTTCAGGCAATGCTATGTTTGATTTCGCAATTAAAGGAGGGTTCAAACTCAAATACTCTACTAACTACTATCCTCAGGGCAATGGTTTGGCAGAATCTACAAACAAAAATCTTATTAAAATTATCAAGCGAACTATCGAACAGAATCATAAAAACTGGCACAAATCTCTAATATTTGCATTATGGGCTGATAGGATAACGGAAAAAGCTTCTATAGGTTCTTCTCCGTTTAGACTTGTGTATGGAAAAGAAGCAGTGCTACCAACAAATCTCATCCTTCCTTCTCTAGCCCTAGTTCAATTTATTGAAGAAAGCCCTTCTTCTTCTTTACAACTTAGACATGACCAAATTCTAAAATTGGAAGAATAAAGAGAAAAAGCCAAAATCATTCATGCGAAACATCAGTAGATCATCAAGTCATCATTTGATTCAATTTCATCCGGTTCCAAACAATTTCAAATCGGTGATTTAGTCCTGAAATGGGACAAAGCCCATGAAGATAAAGGAAAACACACCAAGTTTCAGAATATGTGGCTTGGACCATTTCAGATCTGTGAAAAGATAGGCCATTCGACCTTCATACTACAAGATTTATCAGGGCTGAGAGATTCTCTCCCTGTTAATGGTCTCATCTTAAATAAATTCTTCAATTGAGGAGGTAACCCCTTCTCCTTTTAATAACATTTTTGTAGTTTGTAGGAGCATTAGAAAATAAAGTTGTAAGGTATCTTCTATTTGACCTTTCCTGTACTTAAAGAGTTTCTCAAAAAAAGTACTGTGATATTTACTTTTAAAGAAATAGAAGCCTTAAACAAAAGGAATGATTTCTAGGAAATTAGATATAATTGCATTCTGAAACTACACTGCAATCTTAGTAAACTCCTCTCAAAGTTTATAAATATTGTAAATCTTTTTAGATTTTTCAAATTGGTCACGAAAAGATTATCAATATCAAAATAGGAGCTAATCCAATTTCAGCATCTCCAACTCTTACCTTGTCATCCATCTTCTCTTAAGGAGGAAATTGTCTATCCCACTTACCAAAGTTTGTGATTACTCAGAATGTAATTCCAAAAATACTAAGATATAAAAGATAAGAGGTCTTATTATAAGCCTGCTTACCATGTTCATAGGGAAATAGTTTAGCTGACATTACCAATACTGCATACCAAAACAGGGTAATGGCTTCAATTGTAAGACAAGGGGTCTCATCACGAGCCAGCTTGTTCGGTTAGATTACTACCAGTGAATGGCATTGTCACTTAACTAGTCACCAAACCAAGGCAATGGCTTTTTATCTTATAAAATAACAGAAAAAAGAAAAGAAATACAAATTGTGAAAAACATATTTTGAATTCATTCTGTTAATCATGCTCTAAGGTGAATGGGACAATAGACAATGATATGGTTAAAAGGTATCCCTGCCGAAACTATGGACGTTTGCTGGCAGCAGAGGCTCTACCTATGACAAAGGAGTTAATTTTAATAGCTGATTTGGAAAGGTTTTCTGTTTTATCAATCCCAACCAATAGAGGCCAATTTAAAATCTAGAATGTATATATTTTAACAAAAAGGGGAATTAACTGAGAAAGTTTTGTTTTGTTTGGAATGCAACTATACTTAGTTATATTAGAATTTTCCCTTTTGATAAAATTTCTATTTTGAAAAAGTTTAAGTATTTCTATACTTTCCAGAGATAACTGTTTCTTCCAGCGAATCGCCAATTGTTGTGCCCTACAATACCCCCCCATTTCATATCAATATTATCTCAAAACCATAATATGGAACGGGTCCCTTTTCAATTTTGTTTTTTAATTGGTATCAATTTAAGTTCTATTCTAAAAGGCCCGAAGAAATAAAAGAAAACATTACCAAAAATCCTTTTCCATAAACCAATCAAAAAACCTTAACGTAAAACGATTAATCTTTTGTCATTGCGAGAAAATGATCACAAGATCGCATATCGCAATGACAAAGGGAACACAACTTGAGGACATATTGGCTTGTTCCGACGCGAAATCGCTATCGGGTATCGGCAATAAATGAATTAACGTAATTAAAGCCCCCTTGCTCTGATGCGATGCGATATCGGTGATCGACAATCGGCGATAATGAATTAGCGCAAATAAGCTCCCTCTTGCCCCGATGCGATGCGATATCGCTATCGACAATCGGCGATTGACTATGCACGCCTTATTAACCGCCCCACTCGCTACTCCCGACGCAATGCGATATCGCTATCGGCGATCAGGGATTCCACATGTAACCAAAACAATGACTTATGATTTTCCCCGACGCCCGATTGCGATAAAGGCAAAAGCACAGTTTTCAAAGAAAAACCATAAAGGAAGTTTAATACGATTTATTCGTAATTAAGGCATTATCTTTCGAAAAGCCACTCATCCATGCTCAACCGCCAAATCGCCCAAGGCACGCTTCAAATAAATCATTCGGCCATTAATCGAAATGACTGGTATTGATGAGATTGACAGGCCTTAACGGCCATTTAATGAAAACAGCAAGCTTGCGATCTGTTTACAGATTTGATTCGAAGCCATCTTAAGTCAATCGATCACCATGAATTTAAAAATATATATATATATATATATATCTCAGTCTATTCGATTTATGTTATTGTTTCCGGTATTACGCCCATCGTTCTCTCTGTGCAGAATTGTCCCGCAGAGATAGATTTGAGAGGAATGGGAAAGAAGTCCAAAAAGACCAAAATGCCTTCCGCTTCGCCGGTCGCAGGGCAACCCGTCGTTGATCCAGGCAATAAAAAGAAAGGGCTTATATCGGACACTACGTGCCTGGGACTTACCAGAGCTACTTGGCAAGGAACATATAACTTGATTGAAGCTGAAGACCCGAGGGTGACAGGGATACAAGTTTCTGGCGGCAGCACCAGTAAATCCGAGGCTAATCTGAGTGATTTAGCCAATTCCTTTCTTCATAGAATAGTGTCCCGGGAGAAAATTCTCCCATATACGGATGTGGTAAGATGGGTGATTCAAGAAATCCCAATTACCGATAGAACTTTCAGCACTATAGATGGGAGGATTTTCGGTTCTTTTCGAGCCGAGGATCTAAGGCAAATGTATCATTTGCCGGCGGAGGAGAAGAAGTATAACACGGCATTCCTAGAGAAATTCCGAGAAGAAAATGAGACTGAGTCCGAACCAATTCGAGGCTGGAGACAAAATCCAGCAAAGCACAAGCACGAATCTTCGGGTAAGTACTCAGTCGATTCTCTATGCTCTCCTTATTGCTATGCTGGGATTATGATGTGCAGACCATGGGGACTACACGATTCCGCCAATTTTACCATAGAAATGGTCCCCTTAATGGAGGCGGCGTGTAGTGGCGAAATAATGGATTGGGCGGATATACTATCCGATAAGCTAGCAACTGCCATTCTTAATTTCAGATTTAACTCTCGCGTCACTGAGAGGTTCATTCCACCATTTTACTACAGTGCCTATGTATTAGATGTTTTATGTTTTAATTCTGAATTTCCTATGCTCGGATGGAGGTGGACGTCGCAAGACCCCGCTCTCGTCCACATATATCATCAAAAGTTGTGGAAGACCAACTACAAACACCACTTGTATCAAATATGCAATGGTTTCATGTTTCCTATTCATTATTCCATTTTCAATAAGCCTGCCCCGAAGATTTCTGACCAAGTGGGGGTGGATTTAACTGCCGTAGGGAGTTGGTTTGGAGAAGAAAAGTTCACCTATATTAGAGTTTTTGGCAGTCAAGCCAAACCCCATGTGCTTCCCCTATACATCCCTGATAAACTAATTGCCAGGGAAGTAGCCTATCAGATCAATGCCGATGGGGTTACTCAGACTCTGAAAAAAGCAAAGAAGCATGTATGGCCCTCCTTTCCTTTTCAAATTGGTATTTACACTCTGCATGAACTCAAACATGCAGAGAAGGAAGCTGAGAAAATAAATTCGCTGACCCTGGCAACTCTACCAAGCAAGCGATTCGATCCGAGAAAAATCGCCTACAATGCACTCGACCAGGCCAAATTGGCCAAGTTCGAGCACAAAGAAGATAGATTTGCGGATTTGTTCGCATCGGTCGAGTCGCTATATCAAGTTAAATCGCTCGCCATAAATGAATACAACGATGAGGGGCTAGTCGAATTTAACAGAATTAGAGAGCAGAGGTTGCAAACTCTGCCTCTAGACCTGTTAGCAACTACTCCAACAACAACAAAATCAAGCGAGCCTGAGCAGCAACGTGATAAGCAACCTCCTATTACATCAAAGCAGCAGGAGGAAGGACATGACCAGAGGCAGGAAGAAACCCAGGCAAACTTGCAGAGACAGGAAGAAACCCAGGCGAAGACTCAAGAAGAGAGCGGTTCAAGAGTTAATGATGATACACAGATTGATCCGAAATTTCTCTAGGAATGGCAGCAATTCAATTCAATCATCGGAAATCTAGAATGCTCTAAAGATGATGAGGTTTCAAAATAGGGCGACACACAGGAAGTGACATCAAAGCAGGTTTCGAGCGAAACCAACGACCCACCCAAATTAAAGGAAACGAAAATAATTCCTAAGGATCCATCGGGCGAAATCATTTTGCAGATAGAAGAGATTCCTCCCTTAGATGTCTTCTACAGCGCTAAGCATAAAGCTGTTGTGAAATGACAGAGGAAGAGGAGAAGGGCTAATCAACCTTCTTTATTCCCTGAATTAACAGTAACGGGCAATGTGGTGTGGAAGGAAGAATTTGATCCCTCCGATGAATTGACAAAGCTATCGCAATATGCTGGAGCATATTCGGCGGCAACAATAGATAAAGCATCGGAGGTGAGCAGTCTATTAAAGGCGAAAGATCAAGACATCTTTTTGCTACAAGCTCAATTATCGGAAGCACAGCAGAAGGCAGAATAGGCAGAACAGCAATTGTTAGTACAGCAACAAAATAATAATCAGCTAACTAAGCAATTGCAAGAATAAAAACAGAGGATTGACGAAAACGTAATCCAAAAGAAAAAGGAGCTATTGGCAGCATTGGCGCAATTAAAAATATCAACTGAGGGAATGATAAAATCCAAAGATGAGCAAATCGCTCAATTATCAGCTCAAATTGAGCAAATGAAAAATCTCCCTCGGGTAGATGAGTTTAAAGCAGAGGCGTTCCAATTAAACAAAGCATTGATAAATCAAATGAAGCTCCTATGTCAGCAAATCACCCAGGCAGAGCCATTGTGTGACTTAGTGGCATCCATAAGTGAAAAAGTAGAAAAGGCAAGGACAGATTTGGATCAGGCTGAAGAAACATTGACAAATTTTCTGGAATGGCAAGATTCCGATCAGGGACAGGCAGCTAACCTACCAAAGATTCTAGAATCACATAAGGAAATATTATTCACAGAATGGCAATCACAGTTAATGAAGGCAGAAAGAGCAATTTTAAGATGTAAGGCAACTACTAGTAATTTGGTTGAATTAGTAAATAATACTCTTTATTTGTCTAACATGATTTCCCAATGTACTCCAGGCCAATTAACAACAACAAAGATGTTGGAGCATTCATGCTACCCAGAGCTGGAGAAAAATGGAAGGTTAATCGCGGGGATCAATAGTTTGACATGGGATGCCTATTGGTTCTTCTTAGTGAAGCCGCACAGCCAGAGAGCCGCCCTCAAATGCCTCACAGATGCGATCGGGTATATTATACCCAATATTCAGGATGCTACCTTTGCTGCCCAACTCAGCTTGCGCCTCAACAGACCACCCAAAGTGGAGCCAATGCTTGCGATAAGCCAGCTCAGGTTTAAAGGCAAGAAGCCTGAGTCATGATTCACATCGCCAACTGCCAGATCGCCCCCAAGGAGATAGATAGCATTTATTGATGCCAATTTAGTAGGATTTTGTTTCATAGATTTTTTAGCTTAGTAGTATTTATAGACCCTTTCGTGCATTTAGAAAGGGTCGTAAAGTTTTGTATATGACTTAAACCCTGAAGTTGCACTATTGTACTTCAGGGATATTCTTTTATGAAACTGGACCAATTATTCTGATTTTGATAAGGAAGGTTTTTTATACAAATGTGCACTACTGTCTTTGTTTAAAAGCATTTCTGTGTTGAAGGAAGAATTTCAAATAGCGATTGATATTCGGGATTGACTAGCAGCTCATATGGTACTATTATCTGTGTCTGAACTCATTCATGTTATGTGAATTGTCATTTGATCGCTCTCGCTATTATCACTTATATATCTGTGTTTTAACAGCATCCTTTATGCATCTCACTATTGGCTGTTTATAGCATGCTTTTCTTTCAATCGTATATGTATCGATGATATGAATGATGAATGCAGTAATTTGTGTTAATCGCTTCGTTTGACTATTCATATGAAGTAATCTTTAAATGATTGAATATCTGTGTCTATTTTATAGAGTCATCTATATTCCTGTTAGATAGATAAGGATTATTAAATGCTTCATTTCAAATGAATAAGTTGTTCTCGGGATTAGTATTAGTTTTATTATTTTTGTTAATAGAATAAGCTATTCGCCTATCATTAAAACAGACAACTCATCACTCATCCATCCCTTTTATTCATTATCGGGAAACTGGTCCCGTTATATCCAGTCGGAGCCACCATCCCAAACGGAAAAGGAGTTGTACTAAGGTCCGGACCGGGTGATTATCCCCCAATGTTGTTGCAGCGATTTTCGAGGCATCAACAGGTTCTGGTGACTGTATTCTGGTGACAACATTCTGAATAATCAGATTAATGGGTTGTCAAAGTGGTTGATCGATTCAGTTGTGGTTGGTTCAAAAAGAGATTGGTTGATGTAGATATATTTGATGAGTGAATGATGTTGTTTATGGATCCAGCCTGAAAATTTATGAAACGTGGTCCTTGGAAGAAAAGAGAAGGTTGTAGCCTTCTGTAGGCTGGCACCTACATACTAGTAAACATATCAGCTAGTACAAGAGCTAGGGGGTTGTAGCTCCCTTCCAATAGAAGCTGGAGAACGAGAGAAGGTTGTAGCTTTCTGCAGGTAGAAGCCTGCGTACTGGTATAAGACTGCACCAGTACAAAAATTGTAAATAGAATTTTCTTATTATTAAAAGAAGATAGAGACGACTACAACATGTGGTTTTCACCCACATTGGGTTTCCACCTTATATCTCGGTGTTCATGTGTGTTGCTTATGTGTGATGCTTTATTATGTTTTTACTGCACTGTCTAATGAATTCCCGATATACTGGTTAAAGTTCAATGCATGATAATTTGGATAAATCAACAGATCTCTGCACATACGTTGGTTTCATTAAGTACATTTGCGTATACACGCTAGTTCACTAAGCTGAAGTAGCATATACAAATCAGTTTTGAAAATTCAATAATTGATCTGATAATACTAATTCACCCTCCCTCTCAGTATTATTTCCAACAATTGGTATCAGAGCAGGTCCTTTAGAAGAAGCTTGATCGCTTAAAGGAAGATCCATCATCATGAGTAATCAAGAAAGCGGGGGATCCATCAGACCGCCAATCTTTGATGGGAGCAACTTTGTTTATTGGAAGGTAAGAACCACAACCTATCTTCAATCTTGGAATAGATGTCTGAGAAATCATGGAAGGAGGATATACATTTCCATCAGCAATTCCTACAGATACGACAGGTAAAAAGAAATATGAAACCAATGCCAAGGCTGTCAATACATTATTGGGAAGTCTGTCACAATCAGAGTTTGTCAAAGTTATGCAGCTCAAATCAACCAAAGAAATATGGGAAAAAATTGTTCTAAGCTACGAAGGAGACTCTCAGGTAAAACGTGCTAAACTGCAAACTCTCAGAATTCAATATGAAAATCTCAAGATGCACGATGATGAAAGTATAGCTAGTTACTTCTTGCGTATAGATGAGGTTGTTAATTGCATGAAGAATCTGGGTGAAGAGATAAAGGAAGTTACCTTAGTTGAAATTTTTTTAAGATCATTGTCTGCTAAATTTGAATCAAAAGTATCTGCCATAGAAGAAAAGTAGGATCTACAGACTATTACTATGACATAGCTTCACAGAATCTTAACTACCTTTGAGATGAGAAAAGGAGGTCCATTAGATATGAGAGAAGCCGCATTCAAAGCTTCAGCAAAAGGAAAAGAAGATTTCAATGAATCAGGACATATTTCAGAAGAAGAAGAGGAAGTAAACTTTGTTAAGAAGCTTCAACGGGGTTCTGAAAGATTCAAAGGTAAACTACCTTTCAAATGTTTTGCCTGTGGTAGAGTCGGTCATTATGCTGCCATATGTCCTCATAAAGATAAAAATGATAAAGGGAAGGAATCTGCAAAATGGAATAGAAAACAAAGTGTAAGTAAAAAGAACTACTATACTTATGAAGGTAGCGATGGTTTATCAAATAGTGATGAAGATGAAAATAGTAATGACCATAGACTTTTGATGGCTTATGAAGATGATGATTTCTTGGATGCTTTAGATGAAGATGACCTTTATGAAGAAATATCTAAACTCAAAATCTGTTTAGAAGAAAAGAATATGATTATAGATACCTTGACATGCCAACTTGCTGAAAGAGAAAAACACAATGAAAAACTAGAATCTGAAATTGTGGGTCTAAGAAAGGATCTCGAGAAAACAAAAGCTCTCAATATTAGATTTGCTAAAGGATCAGAAACCTTAAATGAAATTATCAAAGTGCAGCGTTCTCCTCTGATAAAGACAGGACTTGGATATACTGAAGAAGCATCTCAATCACAGAAGCCGTCAACCTCCACTAAAAGCTATCTTGATGCAACAAAGAGCAGTGGACAGTTTGACAATCGTTAGCAAAGGCATAAAGCAGATCACCAGGTAAATCAGGCTCAATTTACTTCAAGGATGAACAGAAGCCACAACCAACCTCAGGTAAATCGTACTCAATTTGCTTCAAAGATGAATATCAATAGAAACCACAATCACTAGGTCAGTAGATTCGATAATCGCAGGATCTTCTTTAATGATCGATGTTTCTCATGTCATAATTTTGGACACAAATCTGCTCAATGTGTTGCTTACAAAACCATCATGACTAGAGAAGCACGAATTCAAAGGAATGTGACAGGAATCAAGAAAATTTCCTATAGTAACTTTTCTCTTCTTAAAAATGAAATAGAATGCTCAATCTATAACAACTTTGGCCATGAAGAATTTGAATGCAGGAGTAAATTTCGGGGAAAATATCTCAAAAGGAGAAAACTCCATTAAATCCCAAAATATGGAGAAAGAAAGAACCACAAACAAAAAGATGTCGTATAGCCTTGTATGCAGAAGGACAGGAAAACTAGTGGTACATCGACAGTGGATGCTCAAAACACATGACAGGTGACAAAGAAAAACTACACTCATATAATGCCTTAGAAAAGGAAAAGAGTGTCTCATTTGGAAATGACACTCTTGCTGTCATAAAAGGTAAAGGCTCTATTTTCTTGAAAGAAAAAGTTAAAGCTAGGAATGTTATGTATGTTGATGGCTTAAAGCATAACCTGTTGAGTGTTAGTTAAATGTGTGATCAAGGAAATGAAGTAGTGTTTCGATAAAATGGATGTGTTGTTCGTGAGCTTGATACAAGATAAACCATGATCAAAGGTACAAGAAATCCAAACAACCTATACATACTCAAGGGAGGACAACAACAGTGCTATCTAAGAAAAAATGATGAAAACTGGCTATGGCACAGAAGATTGGGACATCTAAGCTTTTCTCAAATAAGAAAAGCATGCAGATTCCAGGTTGTTCGTGATCTTCCAGATATCAACATTCCTGAAAATACTATATGGAAATCATGTCAATTCAGTAAGCAAACCAGATCTAACTTCATCGAAAAGGAAGGATTAGCTAGTAAACCTCTTGAACTTGTTCATACTGATTTATGTGGACCATCAAGGAAAAAGTCACCTCGTGGAGAAGAATACTTTATATTGTTCATTGATGATTTTTCCAGAATGTGTTGGATAGGTCGTCTAAAGCATAAAGATGAAGCATTTGAAAATTTCAAAGCCTTCAAAGCTTTGGTTGAAAATGAATCAGATCGCAAAATCAAATGCCTCAGATCTGATCGAGGGGGGGAATTTACCTCGGATGAATTCTTTGACTTTTGTGAACAACATGGAATAAAATGGAAGTTCTCCACCGCAAGGACTCCTCAGCAAAATGGAGTGGCAGAAAGGATGAATAGAACCATTCAACAAATGGCTCAGGCTATGCTAGATGAATCTGGAACTCCTACCACCTTCTGGGGTAAAGACACATTTGCCGCCGTCACTATTCTCAACCAAGCAAATTTTCGAGTAAGCAACACTCAAACTCCACATGAACTTTGGTATGGTAAGACTCCTACTGTAAAATACTTCAAATTTTTTGGAAGCAAATGTTACATCAAAAGGACTAATGAAAAACTTGGTAAGTTTGAACCCAGAGCAGATGAAGGTATTCTTCTTAGCTACTCTTCCCGGAGTAAAGGATATAAATGTTATAATAAAAGACTTGGGAAAATTATTGAAAGTATTGATGTTGTGGTTGATGAAGCATGAAAAATCCAAAACAGATAAAAACCGAAGATTATGACAATGAAGAAGATGAGGATCATTTTCCTACATCAAATCACACTGATTCTGAAGAAGAAACCAATGAAGCACCAAAAGAAGAGATAACAATAGAAGAAAAGACTCCGTTCAGGTATGTTTAGAAAAATCATCCAGAAACTCAGATTTTGGGGAAAAAGGGGCAGGAGTGCAGACAAGAAGAACCATTGTCGAAGCCTCAAGCTATTTAGCATTACTATCTTCCACTGAACCTCAAAATGTAAATGAAGCATGCAGAGATGAATGTCAGGTCAAGGCCATGAATGAAGAACTTGAGCAAATTGAAAAGAATAATACTTGGGAATTAGTTCCTAGACCTCATGATAAGAATATCATAAGAACTAAATGGATATTCAAAAACAAGCTGAATGAAAATGGAGAAGTTATTAGAAACAAGGCTAGACTTGTTTTTAAAGGATATGCTCCACAAGAAGGTATAGATTTTGAAGAAACTTTTGCATCTATTGCTAGACTTGAAGCTATAGGAATGTTTCTTGCTCTTTCTAGTTTTCAGAAATTCAAAGTATACCAAATGGATGTAAAATCTGCCTTTCTTAATGGAGACTTAGAAGAAGAAGTCTATATTGAACAACTAGAAGGATTCATTCTTGTAAATTGTTAAACACACACATGGCAGCAAATGAATAGGAAAGATAAACAGGAGAGTACATTTATTATTAACAAATGATATACATTTATAGTACATGGTGTGACCCTTAGATTCATATTCCAAGTGGTCTCTTGGACTTCCTTAGTCTATTCGACTTCCACACTAACCCATAGAGGATTAGGTGTCCAACATTCCCCCCCTTAATCCAAAGGGTTATGTATGAGTCCAAGAAGAGAGCTGTAATACAAAACGTGAAAAAATGCATGGCAACGCTAGGCTGAATGTGCTCTCTGTAATGTTGGTATAAAGGGCAATGGTTTAAGGATGACCACCAACACTGGAACGCTTAGTGCAGTTCCCAGAACTCTTCCAAGTCTGGAATGAAGCTCAAGTCTTCTGCTAGAGGAAGTGCTCCTGATGTTTTGAAGAGGGAAACCTTCAACCATGAAAGGGAGGTCTCACCCCGCATAAAAGGGAGAATCTCAACCTAAAAAGGGAGGTCTCAACCTGTGATGGTTTAAGGATTACCACCAACTCTGGAATGCTTAATGCAATTCCTGGAACTCTTCCAAAACTGGCAAGAAGATGAAGTCTTCTACTAGAGGAAGTGTCCCCAATTCTATTCCTGGAACTCTTCCGAAACTAGCAAGAAGTTGAAGTCTTCTGCTAGAGGAAGTGTCCCAAATTCTATTCTTGGAACTCTTCCAAAACTAACAAGAAGATGAAGTCTTCTGCTAGAGGAAGTGTCCCAAATTACCAATTGAAGGCATGCTCAGGGGCATCTTTGTCTCTGGCTACAACTCTGAATCTGGTATGGCAGGTTGTGGCTTAGGCTTGCTAGATGTGGCTTTGAAGCTTGTAGATGACCATCATTTCCCCCGCTGTCAGATACAAGGTGAGATGATGGATAAAAATCAACTACAAGACTGTTCAATACTCTGGAACAAGTTCTGACATGTGACTGGAATATATTCTTGGTTGTTGATGCCCATTGCCAAGAAGCGATCCATCCAAGATGAATCTTTGTTCTTGCAGGAGGTTTGTTTCTGAAGCATCTGTTTGAAGAATGACTGGTTTTATGATAGTCCTTACATGGATGAAGATCAAAAAAATGATCTTCAGATGGGCAACTCGGTCATAGTGTTGGCATTTCACAATCTGTTGTTGTTGCTGTTGCTATGGAGCAGGGGCAGAATTTGGAATAGCTGAAGGTGAACTGTCATGAACTAATCCAACACTCTAAAATTGGATTGGTTTGGAGTAGTCTAGAATATGAAAGGACACGTCCTTGTCATATCCAAGACCTGTTCTATGCTTGTTGTGGACAAGCTCTTCCCAAGGTCTGATAATGGGCTTGGGAAGTGCAAATTGAACTTCTGCGTCTGCATGTAACCTTACTGCTTGATTGGGTACTAAATCTGAATGAACGGTAAAGTTATTGACTTTCTATTTATGGGAGTCTATTTCAATCTTCTGAACAGAAACAGGTTCAGAATGACGACTCCACTACTGTAATTCTGCTTGCTGTAGCTGAGATTCAGGTTGCAAAAACTCAATATTCTCTTGTGCATTTTGTAGACACATTTTAATATTGGAAAGAGAGGTTTTGTTGATCTTAACCATCTCATCAACAATGGAATGTATCAGATTATTTAGTATTTTTAACACATCATCCATTCAGTCCATTTCAAAACAATAAAATTAGAGGAGCCATGTTGTCTTCAACTACAAATGAACCTATAAAATGATAAAAAGTTGCGACTATTATATGAGTAGAAAATCGTGTCACAAGTTAACTGTTCCACGCCACTTCAAACCCAATTTTATATTAGCTCACTATAAAAAATTATATTTTGTTCATAATCAAGACACCATGCTCCAAACTTGCTTGGTAAGCTCAATTGTCCTTTACAGAATCATGCGATTGTGAGATAGATAACACAAGCAAGAAGCTAAAATTGATAGCTAACAATAGATTCCCCAGAAGGTGTACCAGTTTTATCCTGGGTGTCTTCTTATAGGTGTTTATGGCAACCTGGGCTCCCACATGCATGTCATGAGGTGAAAGATTGAAAAAAACTGCTTACCTGAAACAAGAGATCCTAAAGTGAAGTGAGACCAAATTTCCATCACCAAAGGAGAGATTGTCAGACATTATAATGTTCAAGTACTAGTTGGAGGAATATGCGAAGAAAAAATCGCTGCCCAAGCATGTTTACGAGACTACACAAGAAGGTCCTGCCCATAAGCCCAAATTCGATTCATCTGTTATTGTTGATGGGATCAGGTACATTTCTTCTCGGGCAGATTTCAGGAAGCGCAAGGCTGTTGAGCATGCTGCAGCCCAAGTTGTTGTAGAGATGTTGGGTTTGGTACCCAATCCACAGTATGAGATGGGACAATATAAGAATCTGTTTCAATAGTATACACAATAGTGTAGTTTACCACTTCCTGACTATCACTGCTAATGTTCCAGACCGTCGCATTCACCAACTTATACATGTATTGTTCATAATAGTTTCTTCCTCCTAAACATTCAGCTCTAGTATGTGTTTTCTGGACTAAATATTAATATGTTCCCAATCTTTTGTTTCCTTATATCCAAGACTCAAACCAAAGCCTCTATTTCTTTGCATCCAGTTTCTGCCTGGTCATATTCCTGCGAATGGAAGCGATTTCTTTGATGACATTGAGTTTTCTCTCCCTGAGAAATGAGGAAATGAGGCGCAAATATGACTTTACAGGTCTCGATGAGGATTTCGAGTTAGCCCAACAACAACATGTGAGGAAATTCCCTCTGGATGCAGATCGGGTTGAAGGCTGACCAAGATCAAACGCCTAACCTCTAGATCATCTCAGCACGTCCATGGAAATTGGCTTCTGGCCTTCTCAGTATCCATGGATAGCAACAAACCATTCTTGATCTCAGAAAAACGCAAAATAAATTTCAAGTGTCAGTTGATAAGGCATTGCCATTGATGTTGTAGTCAGCATTCCTTTTCTGGATGGCTATGGTGTTTCTCACTGAATAAACACAGTAAAAAAACGCCTTCAAGAATCCACCAATGCTGAGCATATTCCATAAGCTCTTGAGAATCCAAGTGTATTTTTCGAAAGCTTGGAAATTGTCGTAGCGGCACTATATTCAGTCTGGTCTCACTAGGGTGTATCATTTCAGATTGAAAAACAATATATCCAACTCCCACATGGGCTCCAGTTCACCACTATCCACTGTGCGGCTTTGATACAGATGAATATGCCACTTCTCCCATCTACTATGCAGAAGCTCAGAATAATTTGATTGTGATTCTCAAAAGAAGAGGGATGATAAAGAAAGTGCAATTCATTAGCTATTTCTTCGCCATAGACACATATCTGCCCTAGTGGAGTGCTAAGTTGATGTTGCTCCTCAAAATCGTGCTATCAATTTAACGTTCATGTTGTGTCAGCGCTGAAAAGATGAACATAATGGCATTTCATTTTTTTTTTTTTTTGAGTAGATTACTACAGAGAAATGGCTGAGTAGACTCATAATGGTAGGATAGAAATGGCAAAGAGTGATTTTGAATTTGTTTTCAAAACTGTATAAAGCATAGGCCAACACTATTCAAGGGAATATGAATCGAATCTTCAAATCCTTAGCGAGCAGAAATGATATTTTATGTCAGCGTTAGAGAATATTATTGGTTAGATGTAGTGTGGCAAAGTAATGCCTGGGAAGAAATATGATAGGTATAGTTCTAAAATGCCTAGAGAGACAGACTTGATTTTCTCAGAAAAATCAAGAGAAACATGTTCAACGATTTGTGGGCAGAGATTGCAACTAGAATTTAGCTGAGAAAATATTCATGAAATGTAGAACTGATGGCAGAAATGACTTGCATAGAAAGGCCATAAAACAAGTGGCTCAATGTAATTATGCAGAGCAAGAATGTACCTGCTCTGATACCATGTTAAACACACACATGGCAACAAATGAATAGGAAAGATAAATAGGAGAGTACATTTACTATTAACAAATGATATACATTTATAGTACATGGTGTGACCCTTGGATTCATATTCCAAGTGGTCCCTTGTACTTCCTTAGTCTATTCAGCTTCCACACTAACCCATAGAGGATTAGGTGTCCAACAAAAATGACGCAAAACTTGCATGCAAACTCATAAAAGCTCTTTATGGTCTAAAATAGGCTCCAAGGGCATGGTATTACCATCTTGACAAATATCTTCACCAACAAGGTTTTTCAAAGGGGTCAACTATTGAAAATAGCAATAAGAAATGCTAAAAATAGAAGTGCTAAAAATAGCACTGCTATAAATAGCAATTTGGGTACCAGTGCTGGATTGTGCAACAGGGAATGAAAAATGGAAGTGCTAAAAATAGAATTGCTATTTTTAGCAGTTCATGATGGATTCCTATTTTAGTCAGTCCCTGGACTAAACATAGGAAGTAAAATTCGAATTTGAACTTAACATCTATTTGAAAATAAATTAATTAATTCACCATGAGCCAATTAGTTGTGAAAAATCAAACATGAGGTCTATGTAAGGACATGCAACAGTTTCTCCATTAATTGAGGAATTTATCCATCAGTTAAAGAGATAAGGATGAGTTCTAATTTGAGTTGTAATTAGTTGGCTCAATTAACTAAGTCCAGTCCAGTTAGATTGATTTAAACAATTTGTTTAAATTAATGTGAGTTCAGTTAGTTAATGCATGCTTGCATATAACTGTTGCACTTCAAATAATTGAATATTCTCTCATGAATAACTCATGCATGTTAGTTCAGACAGAGACCCAGTTGAGATTAGAGAAGGGACATTGTACTATCAGTTGGATGGATTTTTTCCTATAAAGGAAGCTCATCCATGGAGAAGGATTTATCTCCTCCAGGACTGCATAGTTGGATCAGAGGTTAGTGAGTGTGTGAAGAGGCCAATTCACACAAGTGGCTGCACTGGACCCTAATCAAAATTGCGCAAAGAAATAGGAGGCTTGGAGGGCAGACCAGAGGTTAGATAGAGGCCTTTGACTGTCTATGAGCAGCATAGGTATTGCAGAGAGAGCAGGATAGCTTTTGAGCTGATTCTTTTTGTAATACTGGCCATATTTCCACTTGTATTATAATACAGAGTTGGGGTTTTAGGCTGAGGCTTTCCCCGGGTTGTATCTTCTGTGTTATGTGTGATTGATTCCTTCTTATCAGTTATATGTGTTCTATTGATGTTGCTCATGTTCGATTAAGCTTCCGCTAAATTGGTTGTAGAAGTAGATCAAGTATTTTGCTTTAGTCTATTGCATTATTAGGTGATCTACAGTGGGAATTTATACATGGTATCAAAGCACAGGTGATCAAGGAAGAACAGTATACAAGAAGGGAGAAGTTGAATTTTGTGATTCCTAAATATAGAAAATGAGTTCTTATCACATCTCTAATTCACCTATGGCATTCTATGGTTTGAGACTTGAATATGCCCTTGATGGAAGTTCGAATAATATAGCCTGGAAGGATCACATGGAAGCAATTCTAGAGGATAACGGTCTAAAGGACTTCATTGATCAAGAAGTCCCCAAGCCAACTGGTGCTGCTGAATTGGCTGAATGGAAGAAATGTGTGGCTAGAGCAAGGAGAATCCTTCTGGAGAGAGTTCGATATCACATAGTCTCGAGTCTCCATGGGAAGGAGACACCATTTTCAATGTGGAAAACATTGAAAGATCTATATCAGAATAGCAGTGATTAGAGGAAGTTGGCACTGAAGGACAAACTTCGAAAGATCAAGTGTGAAAAGGGCGACACGATATCTATGTATCTGAACAAGCTCACCTCATGCAGGGATGATCTTGGAAGTGTAGGGATCACAACAACAGATGATGACATGGTGAGTCTTGCACTCCTCGATCTTCTTAAGAGCTGGCATAGCTACCAGGACTTGGTTAATGGAAGAGAGAAACTGCCAAGTTGGGAATGACTTTGGTCAGATTTGATGCAGGAGGAGATAAGAAGAAGCACCAGAGATGGTTCTTCATCCATGGAGGATGAAGAAAACTGTGCCTTAGCGAGTAAGGCAAAGAAGGGGAAGGAGAATGTTTCTCATTCTGAATCCAGTTCTTCCCATGGTGGGAAGAAGTTTGACAAATCGAAAGTGTGATGCTTTTGTTGTCATGAGGTGGGCCATTTTGGTACAAATTATCCACTGAGGAAATCCAAGAAGGGATCCGTGGAAGGATCAGAAGGTGAGGCACTAGCCTCACAGTTTGAGTTGGATTTCACACTATTCGCGTACATGGTTTCATCCATGGTGGGAAGTGGTTGGTTTCTTGACAGTGGAGCTTCTTTCCACATGACCAACAATAAGAGTTTGTTCAGTACTTTGGAGGAGAAAGATCTCCAGATACTCATAGCGATGGGTAATCATGAAAAGTATAGTGTCTCATGTGTAGGCATGGTTATTTTTTAGAGGGAGCATGGAGCTCGCCTTACCTTGACCGATGTCAAGTATGTACCAGGACTGAAGAGAAACTTGGTGTCAATCATGATGTTGGAAGACATAGGCTATGATGTAGTCTTCAGTAAGGGAAAGGTTTTCCTTAGACACATCATCACTAGATAGGTGAAGCAGATCAGTTCACGGGTTAAGAACCTATATGCTCTTAAGGTTCAAGATGCATGCAAAGCCTTAAGGAGCAAGGCAACTGATGGAGACTTGGTGGTTGACAGGGAGAGTACATTACCTCTCAACATGCAGCACCAGAAGAAGTCTCATATGATTGTGGAGGAGCCACAATTGGTGAAGTAACTTTAGGAGGTTGTGGAGAAGCCACAACTAGAGAAGTTGAGAGGAGATCGAGTAGAGACATCTACTCATGTAGAGACCTCTAGTAGGGGGAAACTTTGAGCCGAGTGGGTAGAGGGACCACATGCAGCCATACCTCTAGGTAAGAGGTGGGGCAATGTGGAGTGATTGTCCCAAGGAGGAGGGGCATGATCCTTGAGGTAACCAACCTCTTTGATTTGAATTTGCTACAGGAGCCCTGATGAGGTGTAGCAGGACTGACTGATTGGGTAGAGACAGATACGGATGG
Source organism: Pinus taeda (assembly GCA_000404065.3). Classification (NCBI taxonomy): domain Eukaryota; kingdom Viridiplantae; phylum Streptophyta; class Pinopsida; order Pinales; family Pinaceae; genus Pinus; species Pinus taeda. Next base: position 29,988 of record APFE031279329.1, on the reverse strand, counting down.
AGCGGCAGAGAGAGCTACAGTGCAGGAGTCCCAGGACTGTGTAGAGCTAGCAAGCTGCAACAATGCGAGAGGCACAGGAGTGTTGCACCAATGCAGGATGGCTTAAAGAGGTGTGCAACAGTGCGAGATGCATGGAGTGTTGTAGCAGCTTAGAGTTCAGAGAGGGAGCACTTGTCAGCAGCAGGTAGAGCTTCAGCATCAGAGTATGTTTCTAGCCCAACAAAGAGGTCAGTGGGGAGTTTTTTTGTTCCTAGAGTCGCTAGAGCAACCACACTTGTAGAAGTGTTGCATGCAAAACATTCCAAAGGTATAGGATCAGGTTCGAGTTGAAGCCTTTCTTGTTGAGAGGGAGTGTTGAAAATAGCAACAAGAAATGCTAAAAATAGAAGTGCTAAAAATAACACTGCTATAAATAGAAATTTGGGTACCAGCGCTGGATTAGGCAACAGGGAATGAAAAATGGAAGTGCATTGCTATTTTTAGCAATTCAGGATGGATTCCTATTTTAGTCAGTTCCTAGACTAAACATAGGAAGTAAAATTCGAATTTGAACTTAACAACTATTTGAAAATAAATTAATTAATTCACCATGAGTTAATTAGTTGTGAAAAATCAAACATGAAGTCTATGTGAGGAAATGCAATAGTTTCTCCATTAATTGAGGAATTTATCCATCAGTTAAAGAGATAACGATGAGTTCTGATTTGAGTTGTAATTAGTTGGCTCAGTTAACTGAGTCAAGTCCAATTAGATTGATTAAAACAGTTTGTTTAAATTAATGTGAGTTCAGTTAGTTAATGCATGCTTGCATATAACTGTTGCACTTCAGATAACTGAATATTCTCTCATGAATAACTCATGCATGTCAATTCAGACAAAGACCTAGTTGAGATCAGAGAAGGGAAAATGTACTATTAGTTGGATGGATTTTTTCCTATAAGGGAAGCTCATCCATGGAGAAGGATTTATCTCCTTCAGGACTGCGTAGTTGGATCAGAGGTTAGTGAGTGTGTGAAGAGGTCAATTCACACAAGTGGTTGCACTGGACCCCAATTAGAATTGCGCAAAGAAATAGGAGGCTTGGAGGGTAGACCAGAGGTTAGATAGAGGCCTTTGACTGTCTATGAGAAGCAGAGGTATTGCAGAGAGAGAAGGATAGCTTTTGAGCTGATTCTTTTTGTAATACTGGCTATATTTCCACTTGTATGATAATACAGAATTGGGGTTTTAGGCTGAGTTTTTCCCCGGGTTATATCTTTTGTGTTATGTGTGATTGATTCCTTCTTATCAGTTATATGTGTTCTATTGATGTTGCTCATGTTTGATTAAGCTTCTGCTAAATTGGTTGTAGAAGTAGATCAAGTATTTTGCTTTAGTCTATTGCATTATCAGGTGATCTACAGTGGGAATTTCTACATCAGCAGATAGCAATCTATATACAAAGATGGACATTGATAAATTGCTAATAATTGTTGTGTATGTTGATGATATCATTTTTGGCAGCAATGAAGAATCCATGAGTCTAAATTTTGCTCTAGTAATGCAACAAGAATTTGAAATTTCCTTGCTTGGTGAGCTTACCTACTTTCTTGGTCTACAAGTTCAACAAAATAAAGGTGGTATTTTTCTCTCACAAACCAAATATCTCAAACGGATCCTGAAAACGTATGGCATGGAAGATTCTAAACTCATATGTACCCCAATGGTAACATGATGCAATCTTAGCTCAAATGATGAATCAGAAGCAGTACATCAACCAACTTACAGATCCATGATTGGCAGTCCGCTTTATCTAACAGGTACTTGACCAGACATCATGCATGCAGTTGGAATAGTTGGAAGATTCCAAGCAAATCCAAAGGAATAACACCTTCAGGAAGTCAAAAGAATTTTCAAATATCTTCAAGGAACACAGAACTTTGGTTTATGGTATCCTAGAGATATAGATCTTACACTTCATGCATATACAAATGCAGATTGGGCAGGAAGTGCTGATGATAGAAAAAGCACTAGTGGTGGTGCATTCTATATGGGTTCTAGGTTAGTGACTTGGTTCAACAAGAAACAAAGTTCAATTGCATTATCTATAACTGAAGCAAACTACGTGGCTGCTGCATCTTGCTACACACAATTACTTTGGATGATGAAAACCTTGCAAGACTTTTAGATCACATATACTCCACCCATCTACATTCTATGTGATAATACAAGTGCCATCAATATTTTAAAGAATCCAGTCATGCACTCTAAGACCAAGCACATACCCATCAAATATCATTTTCTACGTGAACAAGTGCTTGAAAAAAAGGTCAAATTGGAGTATGTTCCCTCCAAAGAACATGTTGTTGATATATTCACTAAACCACTACCCAGAGAGACATTTGAATATCTCAAACAAAATTTGGGAGTATTTTCTGCATCATACTGTTGTTAAATCCTATTTTTCAGAGAAAGGTGGTTATACGCGAGTTTCATGAAGCGTAGTCGTGTACATATGTGAGTTTCTGTGGGCATAGTCGCGTATATGTTGGTTTAAAGAAAAGAAGTAGGCCAGACTCAGGAAAAAGGGGTCTGCTATGGTTCTGTCGATTATCTACTCTGTTTGATGATGGTTTCAATCTGGTGATAACATGTGGAAATATATTGGTCCTCATAAATTTATTGATAACTTGATGTATATCTGATTGATGATGATGCTTTGATATCTCTTACTGACATAAGCAATGATCAGATCTGATAGTGAACATGTGGAACATGTTCAGGGGGAGAACATGGTTGATGATATTTTGGGAACTAATGATGGACATATACAAGTTGCTGGTCTAGATGCTGTTGACATATGCTGCTGATGGTGCAGATCATATGATAGTTCCTGATGACTATCATGGTCTTGTTTAAGATATTTGGTCTCTGTTATATATGTCATGTATATCTTTTAATGTAACGATCATGAAAAGACCTAATTTGTAACCCCACTATGCATGGGATGGATGATGTAATGTTTCTTGTTTTTGACATGTATAAACAATTGATATATCCCCACTTGGTTGGGTGGATGAGTCAAATTTGGTATATCCCCACTTGGTTGGGAGATGAACGTATGTATGAGTCAAACTCATATAGTTGAGTTATAGAGTCATGTTATTTTTCTTGAAAACATTTGCTGACTCTGCATGTGCTCAGGGGGAGCATGGATGATACAATACATCTCAGCATGAACAAAGGGGGAGTTCAATCAGAGAATTCAGCATGCACTTAGGGGGAGCATGACCCTTTTCCCTTGATGTCAAAGAGGGAGAGTGACTTGGTGTTGTTGTTGCCATCAAGTCCAAAGGGGGAGATTGCTGGCATTATGTTGTACTTGATGGCAACCCACTTGTAGCAGAAAAACTCACTTGTATATGGTAACTAGATGAATGTACAGAAGAGATATCAGATGTGATAGAATGCATGACAGTAGTGTTTACATATGTGATGAAATGCAGGGCAACATCAAGGAATCAGTTCAGAAGGCAACTCACTCAGATGAAAGTATAGCAGGTAAACAACAAAGAATTACAGATCAGTCTTCACGCAATGAAGAAAGAGAGGTATACGCAGAATCACCATTGACCAAGCTGCGTATACAGGTAGGTTCATTGTATACAGGCCGCGTATACGTACACATGCACTTTCACAGAAGGAAAAGTGCGTATACCTTGGAAAACTAAATTTTTTGGGTCTGAAGTATTTGGTCCATGGTATTGGTCCAAGGTATCTGGTCCGAGGTATTGACCCCAGGTATTTGGTCCTAAGTGGTTTTGGTCCATGGTATTGAGAAAGGCCTAAAAGACTATAAAATGAGGAGAAGATCATTAGGCCAACGTGTGCAAGCATCGAATATCTGATGAAGTGTGAGATCTAATATGCAGGTTATTAGCTTATGGTGTTGTGATTGATCTGAACCAAGGATGAACCTTAGCGTTTGATGAAGGATAAGATCTAATGATGTATCAAGATCTTAAGGCTTGAAGTGAATTATTTTTATGTGGTTTGATCATGTATCTGAATAACTAACGCATGTTGTAGTCTGTAAATATGATGATCTGGGTATGACTGAAGTCTGGAATAGTTGTAATGTTTAAATCATCATTTATAGATATGTACACAGGTTCACTTTAGAAAATAAGCTTATACATGTTGGTTCTAGATATCCAAGCAGTGTATACATCATAAATTTGATTTGCAAATCTGTACGTTGGTTCTCTTTGAGGAAAGCACGTATGCACGCAGGTTCGTCACATGGAAGTAGCATATACCTTATAAAATATGTTTTAGTTTCTTCTGTTTGTTGTTGCAGTGTTTTGGCTTGGGTTCTAGTGATTGTATTCTAGTGATAACATTCTGAATAATCAAATTAATGGGGGTTGATCGATTCGGTTGTGGTTGGTTCAAAAGGAGATTGGTTGATGCAGATTTATTTGATGATTGAATGATGTTGTTGATGGATCCAATCTGAAAATTTATGAAACGTGGTCCCTGGAAGAAAATAGAAGGTTGTAGCCTTATGTAGGCCGACACCTACGTACTAGTAAACATATCAACTAGTACACGAGCTAGGGGGTTGTAGCTCCCTTCCAGTAGAAGCTGGAGAATGAGAGAAGGTTGTAGCCTTCTGCAAGTAGAAGCCTACGTACTGGTATAAGACTGCACCAGTACAAAAATTGTAAACAGAATTTTCTTATTATTAAAAGAAGATAGAGACGACTGCAGTAGGTGGTTTTCACCCACATTGGGTTTCCACCTTATATCTTGGTGTTCATGTGTGTTGCTTATGTGTGATGCTTTATTCTGTTTTTATTGCATTGTCTAATGAATTCCTGATATACTGGTTAAAGTTCAATGCATGATAATTTGGATAAATCAACAGATCTCTGTATATACGCTAGTTTCATTAAGTACAGTTGCGTATACACGCTAGTTCACTAAGTTGAAGTAGTGTATACAAATCAATTTTGAAAATTAAATAATTGATTTGATAATACTGATTCACCCCCCCTTAGTATTATTTCCAATAGTAACTACATAATTAGTAGGGCGTGAAAGGTCTTTATAAATCCATACTTTCAATATACATTCTTTTCTTGTTTTCCAACTTTTTAAGTAGTTGCAAATGTTGCACCAGCTCCAATACAATGCTCACTACTTCAACATTCAAGGCTTAAAGCACAGAGCTTCAACATTCGATACAGAGCTTAGCACAATATAAACCATTTGCTAACCATTACAAGGCATATATGATACCATGGCTCAACAAATTTCATGTTGCATATGCCATCACATTACATAACATTACATATGCATGAACTATTATGCCATGACCCTTTTAAAATCCATTATATATCATTACTTGAAATATGACTATAAAAAATCTCAACCAATTTTAAGTGCATAGCCAATGGAAACTTTTAAAGTAAGGTAACACAATTTTATGTCAGGTTTGAATTGATTTTCAACATTCATCTAACTTCCATGATTCAAGATTTCCAAAAACCATCCATACACAACCTTTAGAAAAAACTATTCAAAACATTTCACTTGAGCACAACCAGTTAATGCACATACCATAGAGCACCAAATTGAACGCATACTAGGTCACGACCTTCAGAAAGAATTCAAGGAATAATTCACAGCATATAACACAACCCACGGTTTCCACAAAGATTCTATACCATTAATGCAACATTCAACATCGCACAACATAGAATGTACAATTTCCAAATGCATCAGCCTTCATAAACTATTCATCGCCAATCTCACAACCACCATCAATGCATCAATCTTTCCATTCAAAATTATATATAGAAAATCATTCGACCCTTCCTCTTTCCAACAAACAATTTGAAATCTAAGATATTCCTACTTTGTCACAGTGTTGTTCATTGCAAACACAACACAGTTCCTAGTGGTTTGCATTCAGTTAGCCTCTTCCTCATGATAACATTGAACAAATAAATCGCATTAAATGGATTCAAACTTGAAATTTCTTATAAAATATATAAAATGTTGGGGACTATGAATAGGATGAGGTCAAGGTGCCTCTGATTAAGGTTATTCTACCCATCTAAGGAGTAACACTTTTGAAAGTGGCCAGAAGAATTGAAATAGACATAGATGAATTTCCTTGAATTGTAGATAGTGCCCATGAAACCATATTTCACAAGGGCACAACTCAGGCTATGTGGCGAAATAAATTTGCGTTATGTTGTTGTTGGGTGTGGCCTTATTGGATTGCATGTATGGAGATCGGCGTTCGTCAGATTTGTGTTAGATATAATCTTGGTAGAAGGTGTTACAATAGGGAACTTATAGGTAGAATGGTGTGTTGTGTCAGGGTACACAGGAGCATGCATGATGGTGCATTAGAGAGACATATTCCCAAGAGTGTCAAGTCTAGGGAATTTGAGGGTTAATAATAATGCCTGTTGTTGTCAGTATGAGTGGGTCAGGGTAGGTTAGACCAACACACAATAATGGTAGTTTGCACAAGCACAAAGGCATACCTTACATGAAAAGACAAAGGATACAAAGGCAGAGGCCATAAAACTAGTGGCTCAAATTAGATTGAGAAGGTTAGGTACGTAGTAGTTCTAATACCATGTTAAAAAACACACATGGAATGGACAAGAGACAAGATAAAATGTTAGTTACTTTTACTATTCAAATGATATACATTTCTAATAAATTCATATGACTGCTGGTTTCATATTTTGAGGTATCTTGGACTCCCTTAGACTGTTCACGTTCCATCACACCAACCCTTAGTGGATTAGGTGTCCAACAAATGATATTCACCAATCATTCATTAACTTCAAAACATTAAATGCATGTAAACTCAAATAACAATAAATAAAGTTTAATGTGGAAACCTTTGTAGGAGAAAACTATCAAAACTTATCTTTATATCTATCTATAGGCACAAACACATCTAATTGTGATAGGAGACTCTTAATACATGATTAAGTCTCAACTCCAAGATTCTCCTCATGTTCTTGATTTCATTGGATCTTCACACCTTTTAGGGAGATATTTTAATAGAACGATTTTAGTTCTTTTATTTCTTCCCTAATTTATTTTTGTATAAATCCCTTGATATTTTTCATTTCTTCCTTTTTTCATTTATCTTCTTTTACATTTCATCCATCATTTATATTTTAAGGTTTTCTAGATAACCTGATAAATCCACATTTTCCAACGTACAACCATCCATTTCATTAACTTTCTTCTCTAATAGGGAGAACCTAAATTCTAAGTCTTAACTTGCTATATAAATCCTGGATGATCCTTTAGGATGTTTAATTTGTGTAGTATATTTGGGATATTTCTTTGTAGCCATTTGAGAAAAATAATAATAGTACTATGATATTTCTATAATACATTGATATATCTTCTATGTAATTCCGTAGGTCTGACTAGAATGTTATGTGCCAAGGGAAACTTATGGAAACTTTCCCAAAACTTGTTTATTTTTTTGCCTCTTCCCAATATAAAAATTGTAAAGCATGCCACATGTCCAATTATTCAAATATAATTATGAATTTTTTACCTAGGTCATTTTTATATCTCCTAATATCTCTAGAAATTTCAAAGTAAAAAAAGTTCAAGAAAAGAAGTTATAGTGAAAATTCCAAACTGACTTGTTTGAAAATTATTTTAGGAGAATTTAAGAACCCTAAATTCCTTAGAGAATATCGAGGAGAAATCTTGGGCAACATCTGATTAAAATTTTAGATATTGGTTCACTATCCTTTTGGAGATATGCTTTGATATCAAATGTTATGAACCATGTTCCTTAGAAAAGATAATAAACCATTAATTATAGCGATTTTTTAGAGGCAAGTCTCATTTTACAATGAATACAATGTACAAGACACATTTTGATGATCCTAAGACTAGGTCTCCTTAATATACATACATATATATAGAGGAGACAAGGGGTACAATTATAATAAAATGGGACCATGAAAGGTTTTAAGCTACATAACAATATAACAATAGAAATATAATCACTCAATATGTAGGGATTAGGAAGTTTCCACAGGAAAAAATTATAGTGAAAATGCCAAGATGATTCATTTGAAGTAACAAAACCTTAGGATCATAAGATTTGATACCAAATATGATGAACCTTGTATATTAAAAATGATAATAAACCAATAATTATAGTCTTGTTAAGGGGGTAACCTCCCTTTACAATGAATAAAATCTAGAACACAAAT
>APFE031279329.1:0-18026 GCA_000404065.3 Pinus taeda | reverse complement strand
GTGTTAAAATTTGGGTACCAAAGAACAAGTGGTTCCCTAAGGCTTTGATCTTTAGCCTAGGGAAAAGTGTCCAAATTTATTTGTACTTTTCTCCTAAAGTGACTTTATAAGTGGTAAAGTCAGTTTAATTTAAAAATGACTTTATAAGTGGTAAAGTTACATTCTAATTTAAAAGTGACTTTACAAGTGGTAAAGTTACATTCTAATTTAAATGTGACTTTATTAAAGTCAATGAAGAATTAGAAGGTGAAAAAGTGACTATGGAAATAAAAGGCTAAGTGGGTGTTTATTTAAGTGGGTGAGTTAAAAAATAGAAAGTGAAAATTAAATGCACATTATTCTCATCCCTAGATCTAAATGAATCTCAACCGTTAGATCTTAGGGTAACCCAAAAGGTCATTTAGAGAGTAAAAGGAGAAGAGAAGAGAGAAAAATCAATTCATCCTTTCATGAGCATTTGAGAGAAAGAGAAGAGAGAGCAAGGAGAAAATTTCTGAGCGGTGAGGAAGTGAAGGAGAGTAGCAAGGAGACATTTCAGCAAATCTGGGCAGTAACATTTATTGGCACACATACTAAGGCAAAATTGTATAGCAGGAGAAAAGCACAAAAATCGATGAATAGGGACAACAACAAGGGCATGAATTTCGAGGCAAATTTGGGCACAATTTTTAGGCAACCATACTGCGGAAATTCGTACAGTCTGTACAGTTTGTACAACAATTTTTGGGCACATTTTTTGAGGCAGGTCGTACAACATCTAATGTTGTTTTATTGTTGGAAAATTTTTGTTTTGGTTGTTTACTAATTGGCATGATTTTCGAGGTGGAGTTCAAGCACAGAAATCGAGATAAGTTGTAATTTGTGGTTGTTGTAATTTTTACTGTGTTACTATTTCAGTTTCTTTGTAAAAGCATTTTCAGAAATAAAGAATATCTCTCAAATTGGTTTTCCCCAAGAGTTGTAAGGGGTTTTTACAGGGTCACATTGACCAAAAATCACTGTGTTATTTTCTGTGTGTGGCTGTCATAATTTTGCTGTGTTTTATTTATGCAATTTCAGTAGTTGTGAAATCTCTAAATTTGTGTTTTCAGAAAATATTGTCATTTCCAAATTTTAGAATTTTTATCATGCTTGGATTTAAAACTAAATGCATGGAGTGATAAGGAAAACTTATAACTGGAGTGGGGTTTGAAATTCTTCAGTTGGTCTTGTTTCTCAGAATTCAAGCTTTTGTGATTCATAATGATGAATAGTGACTCTTTCAAATTAATCACAACAATGTTTTTGGGGTCAACGTTTTCAACCCTGAACTTTCGTTCATCATTAGGATATGGATGAAAGACCTGATCTAACAAGGAATAAATAATGCGAAGATGCTTTTGAGAGTTCAACGAAAAATTTTAAGAGGAGCGTTAGAAATAAAAAATCATTTAGTCAAAAACAATAAAATAATAATTCAATAAACTCTAGAAGGTCAACTTCAATAAGTCAAAATAATGAAAAAAAACAATAAATATACCTATATTTAAAATAGATTTTTTTTTTTAATATATGAAACTAAAATAATAATAAATTAATAGAGATAATTGATGAAGAAGAATAAGAAAAATAAAAATCCACTAAACAAGGCATTCTTGTTGTTGCATGTACTTGTGATTGGCCTTCTACAAGATATTATGAACCTATTATTCGAGGTGTTGGATTCGTTCAACAAACTTGGCTTGATATGCCTCAGTCTAACTATGAGAACACTCTATCAATCAAGACACACTAGTAAAGCCACTTCAATGGGGACTAATGGTTAGAACCCAAAGCACACCTAAAAATGACTATGACCAATAGAGTTGTGGAGATCTCTATTATAACCATGTTGAACATATGGAAGGTCCCAACCCATGTATATAAAATTTTGACGTGGAAGTGCAGGGACACCATTGTAGGAAACATGAATATATTTATATGCCCTTCTACAAGCTTTTCCACCTACTTATTTTCTAACTAAACCATGAACAAGACAAACTTAGCAATATAAGAGACTTAAATTTAGCATTGTTTCAATAAGATTAATTGTTTCTAGTGCTTAAAACTACCTCTAGCATCATGTAGAGCTAATAACCCAAAATAACAATGACACTATGGGATTGAGACTGATAAAAAACATGATGTTTCTACATATATGGTTTTCCTATAAGAACATCACAAACTTTGAGTTGGACAAGATCATAGAATGCCTCATTTTGGATAGGCTTGATGTTGTAGGATAGATGACACTGTTGGTTGATGCACATGTCTCTTCCTTGGCTCAACCATATAATGATGTATGTTTAGGGATGTGGAATTGTCAATAATATCATTCTTTTGACACCCTTAACTAATATTAGGTTCTACTTACTCCCATTGCCAATAATGAAATGTAGTGGGTCCCATTCACCCACATTTATGAGGGGAAGAGGCATTGCCCCTCTTATGGTTCCTTTGGTTGGATCGTTACAACCACAATGGTAGTAGTGGGTTTTACAATGATGGTCCATTTTCTTTTACTTTACTTGAATTAAAATCTAAGCCAAAGTTTGATTTTTTTCTTTGAGCTTGACTAACAATGATTGTTTTGAGCAAAATTCATTGGTGTTGTACCAAGGGATTCTATGGAACTCACACCACTTTCTGGTGTCCTTCAATTTCGAATCATATTTCTTTACTAATGGCTTGGTTTGGTCTTCTTAATATTGGTTTTCCTAGCTTTGTCCTCTATTTTTCAAGTTAGGGTTTCCTTTGCCATGCTTTTGTTGTGGTGTATTTGCATAAACAAATTCCCACTTATCCTTTTGCTTGAACTTCTACTCAATTTTGACAACATAACGATAATTGACTTCTAGAGAGGTGATGTCCAAGAGATCCATATTTGTTTGGATGTACTTATGTAAGCCACTACATATATCAAAATCAGATGTCTCTCGGGATCTTGAATACCCATTTTTTATGATAGAGTATGAATATGTTGGTATAATATATAACTTTATGATATCTTCTCTTGATGAAAAATTTTCCTTTTCAAGAATTCACCATCTATCTTCCAATAGGGTAGAATTCCTCCTTGAGGGCATCCAAAAATTCTGCCCAAGTTAGCTCTTTCTTGAATTGCATAAATTCATCCATGATGCATCTCTCCCAATTACTTGAATGCCACCAAGCTTTGACATAGAGAAGGGCTTTAAGGAGCATGAAACTAATATTTTGACTATCAACTTTTTTTTGATAGATTAATAACTCTTGAGTAAGTTCAACCATTTCTCTAAGGCATTTACATCTATCTAGTCTTAAAATAATGGGATATCAAATTAATTTGTACCTTGAAGGACATCACACCTCTGATTTGGTTGTTTGACAAAGATGATTATGATGTTATTGATAGTTGTTGAAGGATTGAAATAAGTTGTTCATCATCTCATTTCTTTGTTTTATGAGAACTTCCTTAAGCAACATCTTAAAAGGAAATCTTACTACGTCATTTCTCTTCTCTTTCGCCATAGAAGGTTAGTTGGGCTAGTGAGAGTGGTTGTCTTCAAGTGAAACTAGGGTGAGACCTAACTCTCTATACATTGGCTTTTCTGAGGACATGCACTGAGACACAATAGAGAGAATATTTCTCTGAAGGCATTAATTTGAATTGCAAAAGCAAGAATAAATATCAACAATATGATATGTTACAAGTGCATAAAAAATAACATATAGGAAATAATATGAAAAAGAACTTTGTTGGTTCGAAACGCGTTGGCCAAAAAATTCTCTCATGTGATTTCTACCGAAAGACTTTTTAACTTATTTTTATTAAATAGTAAAATGTAATAATACTACATCTTATGGACTTTACAAATATGAATGTCTATATTTATATTATTTATAGGTGCCTCTCATTCTTATTTTAAATCACAATGTTTTTTTTTTTTTTATTATTTATTTTACTATTAAATACCATAGGTAAATACTATGGTTTGTTAAAATTATAAGCTTAACCCAATAATGATAAAAAAATAGAAATTAACGATGGCCATTTCATGGAAAAGATAGATAAACAATTTACACTTGTTCAAATAAAAGAGAAAAGAGTTAAACCTCCAAAACTATTCCATTTCTATGTAGGATTAACAATTTTAAAGTGATTGTATTGTTTTATTATTTAGTTCCAATATAGCTTACTTCTATATATGGCTTACCCATAGGCCCTTAGTGTAGGAGGATACAAACAATATGAAAGCAAGCCTCATCACCAATTGTTGCCTCTGAAAATTTTGATATTTTGAATCGATTTGCGATAATCCCACCTGTATTGTACTTTTAGTTAACATCGAGCCTTATATAGAAATAATTAAAATGCCCTATTTCGTTATTAGAAACATATCAATCAATAGTGTTCCATCCATCCTATTGCATTATTAGGTCCTTAGTATAGTGTCATGAGAAACAAACATGACCAACTCTCAACTCTCGCCTCTGAAATTTTGATATTAATCTATTTGCAATAATCCCACCTTACTTTTAGTTAGCATCAAACCTTATATAAAAAGCATTAAAATACCCTATTGCGTCATTAGAAACGTATCAATCAATAGCGTTCCATCCATCCTATTCCGTTATTAGATCCTTCCTATGGTGTCATGAGAAACGTAGAATTCCGCCATGAGGGGAAGCCGCTAAAGGACGGAAAAAGCTAACCTCATCTATTAATATTTATGTGACAAGTTGATAAGATTCTCCACTCATTTTCATAAAATTTGATCCCATAATATAGTAAGAACTAAATCCTATATAAATTGAACTAAATCCTATATAAATTAAATAATTTATGATTTTTAATTTACATCTTTATCTCTAATATTAAAATAATTTATTAAATAAAAAAATGGAATAATTAAATAATCTCCCTATTTTATAATTTATAATTTATCGTTTCTAATTATGAAATGTATAGTAAAAACTCCTCATAGACAAAATTAATGTAAACTCACTTTAGTTGTTGCATTTGTTGGACGTTCTTCCATTCCAACCATTCACAGTGGCGATGATGGCTATTGCAAGGATGAGGGCATGACCAACCAGTGAGCAGAGATGCAATACTATGGACAACCAGATATAGGTTTTATGGACACGTTTCTGATTTATATGTGGCTGTTTTCTTTTATCTTCTGTTTATGGATGGTGTATATGACGCTACTGAACATCCTTATGTTTTTTTTTTCTATAAACACATGTTTGTTTTTGGAGATCCCCAGAATATTTGTTTCAGCATATCTTCCTTATCTATTAATCTGATTTCTCCAATAATGATTCATGGGATGCATATCTTCCTTATCTATTAATCTGATTTCTCCAATAATGATTCATGGGGATCTCTTTTCTATGGGATTATATCTGATGTACTCTAAACTTTATATCCCTCATATAATAATATTCGACTTTTTCATTCTGGAAAAAAAGTAAACTCATTTTTATAACTCTTCACATAAGTAAAAACTCTTGGATTTTGAAATATATAACATATTAACAAAAAGTGAAAACTCTTGATAAATAAAATTAATGTAAAATCATTTTTATAACTCTTCAAATATACAAGATCCGTTGAAGTAAAAAATGAAAATAACATAAATTAAGAAAAATACTAGGAGAAAATTCAGACGATCATTCCCACAAAAGCATCAGACGATACTGCAAATTCACAGGCTTTCGAGTAATTACAAGCCATTCATTATTTAACAGGTTCAGCGCGTAAAACCCATATTCACTCAACACCTTTAATGAAATGCTTTACGCGCTCTCCGATTTACAGCAATATGAAACTAAACAAGAGCAGGCAGTTATTCTTCACACGCTCTGCAATTTAGAGTAATTAGAAATTGAATAATAGCTACCCGCTTTGGAGGAGAGAAAGATGATACAAGAAACAGGAATTCAAATATTTTTTGGTAGTAGATTTTGGGAATATCAATTTAATTAGAGTTAGGTTAATTTGATTTTTGTTGTTGTTTGATTCTGAGATATTCTTCAAATCTATGATTAATAAGAGAATCGAAAATATTATCTGAATCTACAAACAAATCAAGAGAATGGAAAATATTCTCAAAATCTACAATCAAAATAAAATAACCTACTCAGCGCACTCCGCCTAAGTGGAAGTGGTAGTGGAAGTGGTAGTGGTAGTAGAAGAGGCATATCCAATTCCATGGCGTGTGGTGGGAAACACAAGAAACAGCGCACTGCCAACAAACCCAGCCACAAGTGGAAGGTTAGTCACCAACTGCTTCGCATCAGCCCGAACATCCGAATAGTAACAATTCACAATATTGGAATTCATGAGGGCGACAGCACCAAATACCACAACCGTCAACACAGAGTGCACGAAATCAAGAACAGTGAGCTTGTAAGAAGACAGATTCACCGTCTTGTTGATCTCTGAATTTAATGTCCACAGACCCGTTGCGGTGGCGATCCCGTAGTATAACGTCCCGCTAGACGCCCTGTAGCTATCGGTGAAGCAAGAGAAGGCGGCCAAAAACGCGCAGAAGCCCAGAAGAAATCCGGTCAAATATTTATTGGAGGTGTAGCAGGTGCCTCCATTGGTGAGAGTGGGCGACAGAACTTGGAAAATAAGCACCGTGGTGGTGGGAAGCAGTTTGATGAGATTAGCGGAGCTTGAAAATACCTTGTCGAGTAGCGTCTCTAACGTAGATTTAGTGGTGGTGGTGGTGGCCTCGGCTCTTAGTGGCGAAGCTTCTAGCCGGGCTGATTCACCCACTGTTCTAGCCATTGCGCTAGCCATGGAATACACCTGCTTACTATTTCTGCTATGCGCCCTTCTTGATCTGGCTCGCGTTGGTAGATAGTGACGAGAGATTGAAGGCACTCGTGGTAACTTATAAGGATCGGCATCCACCTAACTCTATGCATTAGCACATAGATTCTTTGAAAATTCTTAGAAAATTGTTAGGCCATATTTAAATCGTTTGGGATTGCGATTTTATTGGTGGCGGCTGGATAAATGGAAATATTTTGCGTGTGCGAGTCGAAGCGTTGAATGGCTCTTTCCGACCTTTGAAATTGGAGTAATTAGACTTAGATGCGATCAATTGAGGGAGTTTTTTTATCAGACTTTTGAAAATGGAGTAATTCGACTGGAATAAATCGACTTAGACGCGATCAATAGTTAAGCAAAAGCAAAATCAGTTGAGGGAGATTTTTTTTTTTGAAGTTTTGTTTTTTCTTTCAATGTATTGAAGGTTGGAAATAGTAGTACTCATGGATGCATGTACTGCATGGAGAGTCAGACATTGAAGGTTGGAAATAGTAGTACTCATGGATGCATGTACTGCATGGAGAGTCAGACATTGAAGGTTGGAAATAGTAGTACTCATGGATGCATGTACTGCATGGAGAGTCAGAGTTTATTTTGTATTAGGGAAAGTTTAATTTAGTGTGAGCTTGTATGAATAAGTTAGTTGGATTTGAGTTAATTTTAGTTATAAATAGCATGATTTTATATTTAATGAGAGCTTTATATAAATATGGTTGGATCATTGTGAGATGTATGTTGCCAAAAAAGTACAACAGCTCTAACAATGTGTATGTGAAAAATATTTATAAATAAAGTCTGAATTTCTTGTGAAATTTGTTTTTCTCCTCCTGTGTCTTTTTATCTTTGAATTCAGAATTATATCGATGATAAATTTTAAGAATATTTTGAAATTTTTTGTGCTTGGGTTATGTGTGATTCCAATCAATGCTCAACCAATTTACACCTTATCTATTAAAATAAAAATAAAAACTAAATAATGTCCATTATAATAAAAAACAAAATATTTTAAAAATATAATTATAAAAAAAATTAAAAACTAATTAAAATCTGAAAAAACCTATTACTGCAATTTTCAAATAAACTATTTTAAACCATCCATATATATATATATATATATATATATATATATATATATATATATATTGGAAAGTTTCAAAATAAAATAAATATATCCCATTACCTTTTAAGATAATAAGAGGGATATGAGTAATTCATTCAAGTAGTGGATTAAAAACTAAATAAAAGTGATTTTTAAATACTCATAATAATAATAAAAAAATGTGGATAATCAATAAAATATTTTAATATGCTGAATACCTGGAGTTTACACTTTGCCTATTAAAATAAAGGTAAAAATAATTAAAAAGATAATTACAATTTTTTTCTTCAAGCTTGAGAGGACTACATCTTCATCATATCCAATATATCACCTTGATTGAGGTAGGGAATTGAATGGGTGAATTCATATCAAAGAGTGTCTTAACAGAGCACCTGATCACCCTCTATCCAAGACCCCGTGGACTTAAATCTATGGTTTTGTAGACCATCGCCTTATCCATTGGGCCACAGAGCCAACATATAAAGAGATAATTAGAAAATATTTTAATACCACACTTAAATAAACTATTTAACCATCTATGTTCATTAATTTATTGGACATAAAGTCTATATAAATATATATAATATTCTAATATAGTATATAATATAATAATGGAAAAATAAATTGATAAGTATATATATAATTAATATATATATATATAAATCATATATATTATAATATATTAATATATATATAATATATATCTGATAACTTTAGGAATATAAGAGGATACCAGTAATTATTTAAGTCTTAATCTAAAAATTATATATGATTTTTAAAAATATTCATAATAGTAAAAAATTTCAATGTGGGTAATTGATAAAATATTTTAATATGGTCCTCATGATGAACCACACTTGTTGGTTCGAAATGGATCGGCCAAAAAATTCTCTCAGGTGATTTCTACCGAAATACTTTGTTTAATTTATCATGGATCACAAAAGCTTGAATATAGAAATGTGGAATATTCTTAAAAAAGTATTAATAACCAAAAAAAATTAATATATGATTTTTTAAAATATTCATAACAGTAAAAAATTTCAATGTGGGTAATTTATAAAATATTTTAATATGGTCCTCGTGATGAACCACACTTGTTGGTTCGGGTTGGCCAAAAAAATTCTCTCAGATGATTTCTACCGAAAGAGTTTGTTTAATTCATTGTGGATCACAGAAGCTTGAATACAGAAATGTGGAATATTCTTAAAAAAAAGTATTAATAACAAAAAAAACCTTTTTTATGTAGGCAATGTAGACCATAGATAAAATGTATCAATGCATATGTAATATAACTTTGTATATATATTATATCATAATTTTATTGGACATAAAGTCATATAATATATATAATATTCTATAAGTATATAATAAAATATTAAATGGAAAAAGTAATTGAAAGTTAAAAAATAAAATAAAGAAAATCGGATAGAATAATAAAAGGGATCCAGTAATTCATTTAAGTCTTAATCTAAAATTAATATATGACTTTTAAAAATATTCATAACAACAAAAAATTTCAATGTGGGTAATTGATAAAATATTTTAATATGGTCCTGATGATGAACCACACTTGTTGGTTCAAAATGGGTTGGCCAAAAAATTCTCTCGACTTTGTTTAATTCATTATGGATCACAGAAGCCTGAATACAAAAATGTGGAATATTCTTAAAAAAATATTAATAACCAAAAAAAATTAATATATGACTTTTAAAAATATTCATAACGGTAAAAAATTTCAATGTGGGTAATTGATAAAATATTTTAATATGGTCTTGATGACGAACCACACTTGTTGGTTCAAAAAGGATTGACCAAAAAATTCTTTCAAATGATTTGTACCGAAAGATTTTGTTTAATTCATTATGGATCACAAAAGCTTGAATATGGAATGTGGAATATTCTTGAAAAATATTTAATAAAAAAAATTCATTTATGTGGGCAATGTAAGACATAGATAAAATGTTAATGCATATATTATATAAAATAGTTTTTATCAACTTCGTATATATAATTATATTATTTTAAAATTATATAATATTTAAAAGTATTTCAAACGCCTGTATTTAAATAAACTACTTAACCATCTATGTTTAATTAATTTATAATAATAATAATAATAATTGAAAGTTAAAAAACAAAATAAAGAATATTGGACACTTTAGGAATAATAAGAGGGATACCAGTAATTCATTCAAGCCTTAATGTAAAATTAATATGTGACTTTTAAAAATATTCATAACAATAAAAAGTTTCAATTTGGATAATCATTAAAATATTTTAATATGTTGAATAGGAGTTGTCTACAGAGGCAGAGGAATTGCTCAGACTGCTAAAAGTGGTCAGAATCTGGGCAAAAAAATTTCAAAAAATCTTTGAATCATGTTTTTGATGGTGGAAATGAATTCAACACCATAAAAAATGTATAGGACACCTAAAATTTTGAAGTTTAACAACTATAACTTGATTTACAAAATCCCTTGCCGGATTTTCTCTAAATATGACGGAAATTTCCATATCTTTCCGGGCAACTCCTCTGCCTCGTTAGACTACGAATGTTGGGTATACTTAAAAATATATTAATAACAAAAAAACTATTTTAATGTGGACAATGTAGATTATAGATAAAATGTCTCAATGTATATGTTGTTTTCTGTATTCTGGTACTCATGATGAACCACACTTGTTGGTTCGAAATGTGTTGGCCAAAAAAACTCTTAATTGATTTTCTACAGAAAGACTTTGCTTAAATACATATGTTTGTACAATATTTTTAATGTCAACTATATAATATATAATCATTGGAAAGAATGAGATTTTATTGTTAAATCATTTGAAAATAGTTTTACCTTATTTTACTTTTTGTCTTTTTAGTTTTTTTTTCTCAATTTTCTATAAAAATCCACAACAAATATATTTTTTGCCTTATACAACTCATGTACTCTTATATAAAATTCCTTATAAAATTCAAAATTATGATTTAAAATACACATTATATAAAAAAAATACTAGAAATTTATATATAAAAAAGTACTAGAAATTTATTGGAATCTCTATATATATAGAGATAACTACGAGAAATTCATTGGAATCTATTAAAGCATAAAATAGATGTATTTTTTACTTCAAAATTCCAATATGATTTATATTTGCATATGAATAATTTGATTCCTATTAGCACATGTGAAATCCTTACTTAAAATAAATCCATAAATCAATTGTTTAACCTCATATATATGTAAAATATTATGAGACACTAATCCTGATAAAGATGCCACTTGCACAGTGTAATCTGTCTGAACTGCCAAGGAATATGTGGTTGAACAGGTCAGCGGCTTGGATATACAACGCAAAGTGATGAAGATTATTATAAGATATAGATGCCATTCGCAGGATTCGGGATGTAAATCCAAGCGTGGATTTCGTGGAATGCTCCTTTAAAATTGTTAGGTTTCCGTTGACCATATGTATAAAATTTGACGATGTTGATATTTTGGTTTTATAAGTCATAAGAAAATTTAGGAGAGAAGTTTGGAATGATTAATTAATTTGTATGATTTGTCGTTTTGACGACTAAACGACACTTACACAAATAAATTATTTTGATTTTTGCCCATACTTCCATTGCATGTTGTGAACTGAAGGCGATTCCTCAAGTTGACGGCGTTCAGTTTGACTACTTGTTGGGGATTCGTCAAGTTGACGGCGTCCAGTTTGACTGGTTGTTGAAACTGTGTGACATGGAAATTTCTCTATGTAATATTGATGTGGTAAGCGTGGGATTTCGTCCAGCTACCGAGGCTTACAATTTTTAAAACCCCACTTTTCCATCCACGAAGGCTTACAATAAATTTTTAACAACCTAGCCTTACAAGGTTTATCATAATGACTATTCAACTTATGAATATTACTTTCAAACTATGTCTCTAGTCATTATACTTCTTATACTTCTTATTTATATGTGAGATTTATATACATATTGATGTGGTAAGCGTGGGATTTCGTCCAGCTACCGAGGCTTACAATTTTTAAAACCCCACTTTTCCATCCAGGAAGGCTTACAATAAATTTTTAACAACCTAGCCTTACAAGGTTTATCATAATGACTAATCAACTTATGAATATTACTTTCAAACTATGTCTCTAGTTATTATACTTTTTATACTTCTTATTTGTATGTGAGATTTATTAGGTTAGTGGAATTAACATTCAATCTTCAAACACAAGTATAGTGACTAATTAAACATCCACATTCAACATTTTATGGCCATAAACATCACTACATAAGTGTTGCATTAAATCTCATAATATATGAAAAAAGATATTTGCATAACTTAATTTTATTGTAATGAAAATATCATACAAAGATTTGTCCCATGACCTACTTTATAAATACAATAAATAGTAACCCTCGATTCATTAACCGAGTCTCACAAAAAACAATAACAAGAAAACAACTTTCCTTATTCAAGACTTTAGTCGTATGAATTGGGCATGCTCGGCTATCACAAATAAGTTCCTTCTAAGTTCTGTTCACCCTTGCGGCTAGAGCGAATTAATTCATTCCACCTCGGCTCCTCCTTTCTTTGGAATGGTTTGGATCACCTCTATCACAGGGATAAAGCAAGCCCTCTTGCCATTTAGTTCTTCTTCAAAGACTCATTTAGGTTTTGCTCAATGTGTCTTTGTTCCTTGTGTGAAGTCTATCATGCCTTGTCCAAAGTCTATTATGCCACCTTCATGCTTCTCTCCACTTTGTTTTTTCTCTATACCTATATGGTTTCATCGTGCAAATAAGGAAGACCAAAGCATGTTCCATCCCCTATTGTGCTAGAAACCCTAAATTTACTTAGGGTGACTCATTTGGCTTAAGCGCGCTCGTTCCAGGCGGGTGTTCCATCTTTGGGCTGACTTATTCAGTGCTTGGGCTCGTTCATTCCGCATGGGCATGCCGATTTATTCCATGGCTGGGTGTGTTCATTCTAGGCATGCTCGTTCCACCTCAGGTGTGTTCAATTGGGCATGCTCACTCCACTCGGGAGTCTTGGGTCCAATTGGGCTCAATCACTTGGGTACCAAGGTTATAAGGGTGCACCTAGGGTCAGCTTAGAAGCCTGTCCTACCACCTCTATCATCTCAAGTGAGCTTGTTTAAATCAAGGGGACCAAATTTCATGCGCTCTTCGTGTCCTCATGCCATAACCCCAAAAACATCACAAATATCGTCGCAAAATGTGTGATTTTTCTCTCGCCTTGCTACTTGTCTTATGTAGCTCACATTGCTCGTTGATGCTCAAGCTCAAGGGCTTGACACTCATGCGCCAAGACACTTGAGACACAGACAAAGATCTAAGAATATGTAGAAGATTGCTAAATGCAAATGAGATCAAACATCTAATGCAACAAGAGAGACAAAATGTAGAAAATATCTCTCCTCTGATACATTGTTCAACACACTCACAAAAATAGCTATAATTTAGGATAAATGTGTGATGCTTTCAATTAAGCATATGATACACATAAATACAATTCTTAATAACCCTTGGTTTTCATCTACCAAGAGGTCTCTTGGACTTCCCATTGCTGGTTGCCTTAGCTTAAGGTTTTTAGTCTTTCACTTAAATCAATGTGCCAAGTTCACATAAGCCAAGAAGATTATGTTTCCAACATTTTTAGTATTAAATACACTAGGCAGATACCATGGTTTATCAAAATTGTAGGCTTGTAATCCATAAATGATAAAAAATAAAATTAACCAACCCTCAACCCTTCTTCATAAAATTAAAACAAATAATATAATAGTATAATATGAACTATACCAAAACTATAATGTACACCTCAAAAAATAAATAATAAATGTTGATTATGTTTTCAAAAGAGAGGCTTCATAAATCCATATCTTTATTTCCAATATAATTATGAAAGTGTTTACAGAAATTAAAATAGCTTACATATTTTATTAAATTATAAGTAAATTAATTAAATTACAACATAACATTAAAAATGTATATCAAACAATACACCTCAAAAAATAAATCTTTATTATTTTTTTGAAAAAAGAAACTTCATAAAACCTATATCATTATTTCCAATATAATCATGGAAAGTGTTTATCGAATTAAAATATTTACATATTTTATTAAATTATAAATAAACTAATTAAATTACAAAAGCTTAAATAACGAATAAAATAATTTAATTTATTAAATTAAAAAAAAAAAATTCAATTTATTTTTATTAAAATAATAATAATATATAAAATAATAATATAATATTTACCTTTCCAAAGAATTTATGCCGATATAAATTATTTCACTTTTAAAATTTACTAAAATATTCTCCACTACCGGTTGAATTTTAAATCTACTAAGATATTCATCATCTACTTCATTCATATATATATATATTACGCACATTGCTTTTAAGTGCGAGGGTTATCTCAATCGGTTGGCTAAGAGGAGGTTAGGCATTTAGAGATAATAGTAGTTTTTAAAATGGAACCAATCTATCTAACCACTTGAAAATTATAGTGTACCCCATTGATATTCGGAATCTATTCGTTACTAAGTCATGGAGTAGGGTGGTTTGTCCGTAAGTCATGGGGTAGGGTAAATGGTTCGTACATGAATGACTTGATATGGTTTGGACAATTAGAGTTTCATGCGACAACTCTACCCTGAAGTACGGTACAAAGAGTAACTTTAGCAATCCAGTGTTTAAGTTAAAAGAAAAATGATTTAAATTAATAAAATTAGGCATATGGTTATGGAGTTGTTTTTTAATTTTTTTAGATGGTTTGGGATAGAAAATTTGAAATGAAATTTTGAAAACTGTACCTTAAAAAATTTCTAGAGCATTTTTATTGTACATAAGTTACCCATTAAACTTATCATTTCAATAAATTCCTGTAACATTTTAGATAAATTAGACAAAAATACTTTCAAAAAATCTCACTAAAAACAACTCATATTATTAAAATATTTCAATGAGTAATAACTAAAACCAATTATCCAACCATAAATATATATAACCTCGCTCTTTTAATACGCATTAAGAAACCATATATTTGTTACCAATCTAAAACACTATAATAAAAAGTAATACAGGACGTAACTCTTTACACGCTCTGCAATTCAAAGTAATACAGGACGAGCGAAAGATGATACAAGATTACAGACCAATCACGTGAGAGCCTATCGACCATGTGTAATAATTAAATTTAAAATTATTGTTATCATTTTGAAAATATTTTGGAAAAGTGATAAATTTAGTTAATTTTCTTTATTTTCCGATAAAATTCCAAAATATTTTCCAAATCTGCAATTTAAATAAAAATACCCTTTAACTAGAAGGCATTAAGTCTTTGTAGCAGAGGCATATCCAATTCCATGGCGTGTGGCGCGAAACCCCTAACAAACCCAGATACAAGTGGAAGGTTAGTCACCAACTGCTTCGCATCAGCCCGAACATCCGGATAGTAACATTTCACGATATTGGAATCCATGAGGGCCAAAGAGCCAAACCCCAGAACCAGCCTGCTTCGAATTTCGGTTATGCAGCCTCCAGATTTGGCTGCCGTTTATGGATAGTGACAAGGGTTTGAAGGCAACTCGTAGTAATTTATAAGGATGGTCATCGACCTACTTTAGGCCATAGTTTAGGTAGCTTTCAAATTTGTTTGGAAAATTATGAATTTTTTTATTAAATAAAATTATAGAATTTTAATGTAAATTTTGCAGAATTTTTATAAATCTAAATTATAATGGTTAAATTTTGATTTCAAAAATTTTGATAATACTAAATTTTAATTTCTAACTATTAAAAAACTTGATTCAAATATTTTTAATTACGAAAAGTTGATTTTTTTATTTCAGATTCCCACATTTTTTTAATGTCTAGGGACGTCTAACTCTAGCTCTTAGCAAATAGATTTTATGAAAAATTGTTAAAATAATTAGACAATATTAAATTATTTAGGATGACGAGTTGATTCGTGGCTGGATAACTGGAAATCTTTTACGTGTAAGAGTTGAACCGCTAACCACAGTCGAACCCCTAAGCACACGAGTGTATGGATCAATGGTTGGGACAGTCGGCTGCCATGTACTTATCAGCGATTGAGTCCTGTATTGTGGCGCTGCGCAGCATTTAAAAGTTTCATTGAGATTGTATTCAAAATGTAATGAGATGTGATGGTTGTTAGCTTGACTGATATGTATATATGTACAAGAAAGAGGGTCCAATAACGCTTCTTCTGGGAACTAGCCCCTCCCATTAAAAAAAAGAGTCGAACGGCTAAATGGTTTTTGAATTGTGATGGGACTCCAGATTTTGAAATTTATCTAATTCTACTTAGATACCAAATCAATTGTGGAGTTTTTTTGTTTTTTAATTTAATTTTAATTTTAATTTCTTTTGTTAGGAAAATATTGAATTTATATTAGATTTTAAAATTATTTAGAAACAATTATTTAATTTGATTGTTAGAATGTCAAAGCCTGAATATTCTAAGGAATCAGTGGTTGAACAAGTCAGTGCCTTGCATATACAAGGCAAAGTAATGAAGATTATTATTATTATAAGCAAAGTAATGAAGATTATTATTATTATAAGATTATTTAGATCTCATTACAAAAGATTCGGAGGACTATGAATCTAAGTGTGGAGACGTGGAGTGCTCCTTCAAATTTCTTATATTTCCCTCGACCACGTGTATAAAATTATGATAGAAATTTTGAATGATTAATTAATTAGTATCATCTCTCGGTATAACGACTAAACAACAGTTTCACGAATATATTATTTTGAATTTTGGGCATACTTGGATGGCATGTTTTGAATTGAAGGCCATTCCTCAAGTTGACGGCGTCCAGTTTGATTGGCTCTTGAAATTGCGTGACACGAAAATTCCTGTGGATGACGTAATATCAATGACTAACAGTGATCCTGACGACTAGTTTTTGTTTTTTCGGGGTCAAGATTGACTGGCTTGCAATAATAAGATGTTACCTTCTCCACTCTATTCCAAATTTTTGTTTTTTGGGAGCACAGATTCAGTGGCTAGCAATAATGAGATTTTATCTTTTCTATTCTAGTTTAGAATTTCAGGTATATTTTTCACACAGCTATAAGTTTGGGTGCTATCCTAAAGTTTGCGTGGGTAAGATCATATGATGTTAATCAGATGTTAAATCAAGTGTATTTATTCAATAGCATAATTATTATATATATATTTTTAATTTTAATTATCTATTATGATAAAGTTCAAGAAGTAATATTTCTTATTTTTGTGATATTAAATCAAGCTTTATATTTTTAATTGTTAAATATATTTTTAATGATAGTATTCTTTCTTTGCTGTGTTAAAAGTATCCTAAAAATAAATTATTCATTATAATAAACAAGGTCTTATACCAAGTGTTTTAGGCAAGTCTAAATGAATTATTGAACTTTGAAAAGTATGAATGAACTCTTACATTTGAACAAGGGCTACAGAGTAGCTACTCTCACTTCATTTAAATATAGGTAAATTAAAGTAAAAAAAAAAATAAAGACATACAACTTTTACATAATAAAATATTTTAAAATGTAAGATAATTCATGATTGTATTATTTATGATTTTAACTAATATATATAATATTATAAAAATTATAAAGCTAATTCTACCTAACACTAATTCTCAACAAGATATAATTCATATAATCATTTTTAATATATTATTAGCTACTTTATATATAAAGTGCTAGTTTCTCCACACTTTATCTCCTCAAACCTAACTATTAATATTAGGACTACATCTTCATCATATCCAATATATCACCCTGATTGAGGTAGGGAATTGAATGGGTGACTTCATATCAAAGAGTGTCTTAACAGAACCCCTGATCACCCACTATCCAAGACCCAGTGGACTTAGTTCTGTAGACCATCGCCTTATCCATTGGGCCACAGAGCCAACATATAAAGAGATAATTACAAAATATTTCAATACCACACTTAAATAAACTATTTAACCATCTATGTTCATTAATTTATTGGACATAAAGTCTATATAAATATATATAATATTCTAATATAGTATAT
>APFE031279326.1:0-19271 GCA_000404065.3 Pinus taeda | reverse complement strand
TTTTAAATATCATCAAAGTCATCAACACATGGAATTCCATCATTTGGCTCATCTAGTGAGTCATCATCAATGCTAATATAATAAGGAAGTCATAAAGACCATTGCCAAATAGTTATAATCCATAAAATTGTTCTAGGAAATTCAAACAACATAGATAATCTATACTTATGGCCTACTAGACTCTAGTATGATCAAAAAGCTCTCAATCATCATGTGCATATGGCATAGTAAAGGCACTAGAATGCTGATCATCAAAGTCATCAATAGATGGAATTCCAACATTTGGATCATCTAGTGAGTCACCATCAGTGCTAATATCATCTTCTTCTGGCTCTAAATCAGCATCAAACCATGGGTCGAAGGAACTAGATGCATCTTTGGCCACACTACTCAAGGCCAACTTCAAATTACGCGAACATAAACAAGGTCTTCCAACCTTGTAGACAATAATTTGTTTCTTTTCTTGGACTGGATATGGTTAAAGCTACTCCAGTTCCTTTCACAAGCAGAGGCACTTGATCCCTGGCTCAAAATACGAACTGCAAAACGTTGCAATTCAGGAGTCTCTGATCCATAAAACTGCCACCATCTCCCTGGAGGAATATTGGGCCTATCTTGTACTACACTAGACCTTGCAAATATTCCCTCTTCCAACCTGTATGCTCGGAGTTGCTCTCTAATTCTACTGCATTCTTCTAGATCAGGGACCAACCGTTCAACTGCATCATAAAGGCCATTCATGACTTCTGCATCATTTGTTCTTTCTATCCCAAAGAGTCTAGGATCCAAATAACAAGCTGCTGCATGTAAAGGACTATGCAACATCTTCCATCTTTCATCAATCATCTCCCATATTGCAATGTACTCATTTTCCTCATTATTAAAAGATTTTGCAATGGCTTCTTTAGCACGATCCATGCCCTCATAAACAAATCCCATGGAAGGGGTATCACTATCAACCATGCGAAGCATATCAACAATTGGTTCACATATTTTTAAAACCTTCTGAGCATTGTCCCAAAAAGCATTCCCTAAAATCACCTGTTCCAACTCCTTTCCTTTAGCTTCCTTTGAAAGATGAGACTTTTCCCACTCATTGTTGCAAAAAACACCCCTTATACTCCCTTTTTCTTCAACTAGCCTTTTGATAGTAATATAATATGTGGCAAACCTGGTGTCACAAGGCCTGAGCAACTCTCTAGATGCATTATTCCTGTACAAGCTCAATGTGAGTTGATGGTTAAATATGAAGTGAGATATTTGTTTCCCCCTTCGAACTGTCTCATTAATCCATGGAAACTTTGCCAAGTCATGTAACAATAAGTCAAGACAATGGGCAGCACAAGGTGTCCAATATTTTTTTCTGTATTTATCCATGACCATTTTTCCTGCTCCAACACAATTTGAAGCACTATCAGTTATAACCTGGACCACATTTTCTTCTCCAACCTCAAGAATAGCTTCCTCTAAAATCTTGAAAATAAATTCAAAGGTCTTCTTATTCCCTGATGCATCAACTACTTTCAAAAAAAGTACCCCTTTAGGGCAAGAAACCAACACATTAATAAGAGGTCTATGATTCATATCTGACCAGCCATCTGATAAAATTGTGCACCATGTTTCCTTCCAAGAGTCTTTGATCTTCTGCAAATTGTTTGTAACTCTTTCTTTTGACCTCTTCAAAATAGTGGTCCTTAAGGTCTCAGAACTAGGAGGGAGATATCCTTTACCAAAACCTGCCATCATCTTACATGCGTTGATGAAGTAAGGGCTTCTGGCCACATTAAATGGAATTGCACATTCAAAAAACATATCACCTACAGCATCATCAACTTCTTGTTTCTGCATGGGCTTCCAAAGAGTATTTAATGTAGCTGTCCCACTTGATTTACTGATCTTTGACTGAGATGAACTCTCAACACCAACTGTGCATGAAGAAAGTGCAGATAATGAATTGTAATTCATTGCAATTTCTGTTTGAACACGTTGTCTTTTGTTTTCATTCACTTTCTTAGCCTTTTGTATATTGTCATAATCTTTCTGAAGTGTCTCATTGAGCTCTGCAGACACATTCTTGCAACCTTCAACGCCACCTCCTTTGCCATTAGTGACAGAAAGTAAGTGGTCCATGACTCTAGTTAAAGATCCAAAAAATTCATTATTACATAACTTGCATTTCAAATGCCTCCCATGAGGCCCGTCCAATTTCTCCACATATTTCCATCCTTCTGCCGTTGACTTTGGAGGTGCCATGACAAATATGTCTGCATTTTTGTTGGCAATGGCATATTAAAATTCGAATTTAAATAAATGATAAAATAGTGAAATTCAATTTTCAAATACAAATAAAACTTGATATTTTGATGAGCATTCAAATCATGCATAACTTGTTCAAATTTCAGTTTTCCAATTTCTTCAATTATTTCAAATTTAAATAACAGTAATTATCACTTCCTATTGTGCCTATAACATGTGTATTTAATGAATTTGAGGAGAAATAAATTGGTAGCAAGCTTTATTGAATTTCCATTAAAAAGTCAAAGCAGCCCAAACAACTGCAAAATGAAATAAAGTGGCATGTAAGGCTGAATTGCTGCCATGAGTACAAGAATTGGGGGGGAGTTTGCCTAATAAGGCTATGACCATTGATTGTTAAATTACAGCACTGGGTGTTGTAATTTGTAGTTATCCTTCTGATGCAAACTATTTTCAGTTTCTAATATTAAGGTTTATTCACTTAATCTCTTCTCAAGCTGGCATCTCTGTTTTTGAATGTTGGTTATACATGAGCACCTATTCAGATTCCACTGTGCTGTTAATTTTCACAAGCTCATCACTTCAAATGTTGATAACTAAAACAGGTAAAGCAATAAATTTGAAATTACTTGACATAAGCATCGATATGAGTCAAAAGAAGCTCTCCACAATGGTCTGGCTGTAGAAAAACATACTTCTTAAGCCTGTTTAGAGTCTAAACTTTATATTCTATCCAATAATACCAGGAGATAATAGTGGAGTGTCTTGGAGATACATACTTGGAGATAATAGTGGAATGACTTTATTACCATCTGAACTTGTAAATTGTAATAGTCAGAACTCTTTTTCAAGGTAACCATATTGTGAATCAGCAATAGTTATGTGAGTCACCTACAATTAATTGAATGTTTTGCAGAGATGGATTGAGATGTCTAAAATGTATACCATTCAAGAGCCCATTATAGTCAGTGGCAACTGGCAAGTGCCATGCATCCAAGTCAAGTTTATAACTTCTATCAACAAGACTTTTTAAGCATTTGATGTTGGATTATCTGTAGACTGTCATATTTTTCAGTGAAGTGTATACTCTTCATTATAAGGTTAATCTGTGAAAGAAAGTGCAGTAACCAAGTATTGAGAACTCTGGCAGACCATCAACAGATAATTGATAATTGGCTAAGGCTCTATGGTGCAATCATGGAATTTTGAGTCCAACCACATTGCTTTAAAAAACATTCTATTACCATGAGTCATGACAGGAATAGGAATGTGGATTCACTGGAGATTCCGGACAAAGTTGAATAATTGTGAAGAAAATTGGAAAAGCTGGAATGTGCCAACAAAGAAAAAGAAGAGAACTAACAAACCATCAAAAACTGGTTAAAGAGACTGGAATGATTGAAGTGCAGGAAGTACATGGTCCTTGGAGAACTCTACCACAGGTCCACAGGCCACTCATTATCAAAGAGGAGAAGGACAAAGTAGCCCTGATGGTGAACCCTCCCTGCATAATATCAGCTGACATATTTCAGGAATCCAGTACTTGGTATAAATTATAAATTATAATCCATCAATTTACATCCAGACTTATAAGGGAGCAAAAGAATTTGGTGCTAGCCTAAAACAAGATCGAGAAGCTCTAATGGGTTGGTGGATGAGTATGCACTATTAAAATTCACGAACAAGTGATCAAAAGTTTAAAATTTAAATGCCACACACATGAAAAACATAAAAGAGGAAGCATGACAATGGGTAAACCGTAAAGCAACTAAAAGTGCCAGATAATGAGAGAATGACAAAACAGCAGAAAATGTGAAAAACTAAAACTTATAAATCTCAAAGAATATATCTTAATAGATAGACTATCAGCCAAAAACTCCCAGAAAAAGCTTACGGAAGAAAACACTGGGTTATCCCATGGACCTTCCTCTCAATTAAAGCTCCATCTTTTTTTATTCAAGGGTGCATGGTTGGTTCTACTCAAATCTCAATAACAGTCTTGCAGTTAAGAATAGACTACACCATTCTAGTTTCACAGATGGTAACTGCGTTACGGGGATGTAAGGTCACTCAAAGATTCTGGGAATGGAAGTCATAGTACTCTTACCTTCATTGGAAAGGGTTTATTTTATGTGACAAGTGGATGATCAGACAATAAGAAAAGGTATATGGGATACCCTACAGGCTACAACTATTAGCCATCCCCTTCCTGTGGAAAAGGTGATGTTGGGCAACCTTCAATGAGAATTGTTGGCTTACAGAGGAGAGTTATCTGCTCAGTATCATGCTAGGATAAGCAATCTTAGGAAAAAACTTGACTCTTTTACAATGGGTGCCAAAGCAGACATCTTGGCTTTTCTTGCCTACGTTAAGGGGGGAAGCTCCCCTAGTAACCTACCTATACGGTGACTCATTAATGCAGAAATATATGACGTATCTTGTTGGGTTCAATAACGAAATATAAGATGCATTTTTGTTTCTCAGAAAAAAAGTTATACCATGGAAACATGCACAGAACACACTACACAAGTCACAAAGCTGTCAGCATCTATACTGATGATGGAGAACCTGCACATTAGCACCTTGAGAACTCTAGCCATATGCTTATACATGACTTGTTTCTCGATATGGTCTCTAGCAAGGATAATAAGATTTGATTTCTATATAGGGATTTGTCAAAGAACTGGTTAACAAAAACTGTATATAGCAGTGTAACAGATGGCTTGGAGGATGCACTAATATTGAAATATAATTAAACATAACTAGCTTGAATATAAACCAAGCTTTGGAAACAGTATCATATAACAAGCAATGCCAATAGTCAAGTAAAGAATGCAAGCTATTGTCTTGCAAAGCAATTATGTTGGTCATTATATTCAAAGAGCTTATCCATAGGGCCACTATAAAATGATACATACGCCACTATAGAATGATACATACACTGGTGCCGCGGTGCGTGCAGCGTCGGTGGTCTGGACTCTGTGTGCAGCGTCGTGCCACAGTCCACTGCTCAAAGCCCCAACTTCCAAGCGGCAAGCCTCGGCCGAGCTCACGCTGCGTGCAGCGTCACGCGTGCCCAAACGTCTGGACTCTGCAAACTCACGAATCACTAGACTCACTACATACAAAGCTAACTACAAACAAACGCTCAGCAATCAACCCGACACTGTGTGCCAAAACGATAGCCCGGGATAGTTTATAAAGAATTATTTGGCGGGAACTTGGAAGAACTGCTAAAAAGCGGTATGCGGCCCACTGTTTTTCTTCTAAAACCATCCAGAAAATCGTCCAGAAAACCATCGAACCTCATTCAAGCACGCGATTCGGTTCGTTTAGGTCCAATTAAGTTTGATTCGGTTCGACAGGTTCGATGGAGTTCGATTCAGTTCGAATTCGGCTTGAGGTTCAGCTTGAGGTTCGACCTTCAGGTTCGCCGAACCTGAACGAACCTCAAATTTTTTTTACGGGTTCGGCGAATTTCGAACCTGAAGCTTCAGGTTCGCCGAACCCTGTGACTTAGTTCATAATATACAAATACAATGAAAGATCTCATACTATATGAACAATGAAAAATTTAGGCACCGCAATGCCATGGACTAGATTCCTAACCAACGCAATCTATCCAATAGTCTCTCATCAATTTAGGCACTGCAATGCCATGGACTAGATTCCTGACCAGGGCAATCTATCCAAGTGGGAATACAGTGGACTCAAGCTTTCAGCCTCTCTAGGTACCATCAGGCTTACTTGCTAAACACAAACCCAGGGACCTAGGTGTGTATCCATGGTTAGAGCTCTACAACCCACACCACCCTCCCTACTTTGGGACCTAGACATCAACACAAAGTGTCGACCAAATGTCCTCCCAAGCAATGCTTCACTCGCAAAGCCTCAACAAATCTCTTCCAATCTCTTAACATCAATGCAATCAGCAATATCTACTAAACCAAGCATGTTCCTTAGATATTCAAACTTCTTATTAGGAAAAGCCTTTGTTAGTTTGTTTGCTACCTGTTCATTTGTCGAGACATAATCCAACTTCTTTATCCCATCCTGCACCAAGTTCCTAATAAAGTGGAACTTATTGTTGATATGTTTCGTTCTAGCATGAAACATGGGATCTCCAGACATCTTGATATAACTTTGATTGTGAAAATTAATCACAGTAGGACCCAGAGACTTCTCAAACAAATCTGTCAGAAGCTTCCTTAACCAAACAGCCTCCTTTCCTACTTCACATGCAGCCACATATTCTGCCTCAGCACTACTTAAAGCAACGAGATCTTGCTTCCTACTCATCCATGAGATCATAGCAGCTCCCAGACTAAAACATCCTCCAGTAGTGCTCCTTCCATCGGTCTCACTGCCACCCCAATCAGAATTTGTGAAGCTAATTAGCTTGACTTCCTTACTATCATACTTTAGGCAGTGATGTATAGTGCCACGAAGATATCTCAACATGTGTTTGGCAGTTATCCAATGATCATGACGAGGCTCCAACTGAAACTGACTAAGAATGTTTACTGCAAAAAATATATTTGGCCTAGTATTGACCAAATACATTAGGGAACCCACCAACTGATGATAGGAGGTAGGATCCACGAGACTAGAGTCAGAGCCCCTCAACTTCTTGAGATTGGTGATCATAGGAGTAATCGGCTTGGAATCCATCATCCCGAATTTCTGCAACAACTTGATGATGTACTTTCCTTGCCCCAGCTATATCTCCTCAGGTCTCTACCATACTTCTAGACCCAAGTAATAGTGCATCAATCCTAGATCCTTCATTTCAAATTCAACTGCCAACATCTTCTTGCATTCTTGAATTCTTCGCTCCACACCTGTGATGAATAGATCATCCACATATAGTAGAATAATGGTGGGCTCATTATTCACGACCTTGATGTAGAGATTCGGATCAGCAGAACTCTTTACAAACACAATTCTAAGTAAATATGCATTCATCCTTGCATACCATGCCCTAGGTGCTTGCTTCAAACCATATAGGGCCTTCTTAAGTCTGCAAACATGAGAGTTCCTACTATTAACTTCAAAACCTTCAGGTCGTTCGATATACACTTCCTCAGCAATGGTCCCGTTCAGAAATGCAGTGTTCACATCCATTTGATGGATACTCCAACCCATTGTAGCAGCCAATGAAACCAAGGATCTAATGGTAGTGTACCTTGTTGTGGGTGCAAAGGTTTCTTCATAATCAATGCCTTATGTTTGAGAGAAACCCCTTACAACGAATCTAGCTTTGTACTTGTCTATACTTCCATCAACAGCATGTTTGATCTTATAGATCCATTTAGAGGTGACAACCAATTTGTCACTAGGTTTAGGAACGATTTCCCAAACCCCATTCTTCATGATGGATTAATATTCTTCCTACATCGCTTTCTTCCAAACCTCTTGATGAGCAGCTTCCTTGAATGTAGATGGTTCGACTTCAATTTTGTCATGTATGCAGCATAACCAGAATATGTTTTTGGTCTCTTACTTTCCCTTAAGATTCCTTTCACAACTTCATGTCCTTTAGCATCTTCTAATGTAGCTTTTAACCAATTTGGCCTTTTCCTTGTGGCTGGGATGACTACCGATTGAATAGGCTCACTTGATCCTTCTTCTTCTTGATTTGTAGTACGGTTTTCATGATGATCTTCTTCTTCAAATATTGGAACTTCTTTGTCATCAAAATCAATAGGAATATCCTTTGATTTCTTGTAGGCTTGATTTTCATCGAATATGACATCCCTACTTACTTCAATATGTCTTCCTTCCTTAATGTAGATTCTATATGCTTTTGAGGAGAGACTATATCCAACGAATATTCCCTTGATACTTGTCGAATCCAACTTCTTTTGCTTGTCCTTTGGAACATGGATGCATGCTGGACTTCCAAAGATTCAGAGGTGATCCACACTTGGCTTCTTTCCTATAAATACTTCTTCGGGTATTATATTATTAAGACTTCTATGAGGACTTCTATTTTGAATGTACACGGCTGTCATTGTTGCTTCTCCCCATAAGAATTTTGGTAGGTCTTGATCAAGGAGCATTGTTCGAATGCCTTCTTCAATTGACCTATTCTTCCTTTCAGAGACTCCAATTTGTTCAAGATAATAGGGAACAATGAGCTCCCTCTTAATTGATGCTTTCTTACAATATGCAATCAATTCCTTAGAAGTGTATTCCCCACCATTGTCGAACCTTAGAGTTTTTATCTTTCTTTCGGTTAGGGTTTCCACTTTAGACCTAAACTCCTTGAACTTTTCAAAGACTTCATCTTTTGTTTTGAGAAGGTAGAGCCATGTCTTTCTAGAATGGTCATCAATGAATGTTACATAGTAGAGATGACCTACAAGTGATTTGTCAGACATGGGCCCACACACATCAGAATGAATGAGGTCTAATATCTCTTTAGACCTAGTTTCACTATTCGGAAATGGCTTTCTTGTATGTTTTCCCAAAGAGCATCCCCTGCACACTCCATGATCTAACTTCATATTAAGGATGCCATGAACTAATTGACTAAGAGTAGGGATGACATTACGATATAGATGACCATACCTCCTATGCCATAGCTCAATGGGATTGATTTCCATGTGAACCAAAGCTTGAGGAGGTGGTGTAATAACCCTATAGAGGCTTCCTTCACGAACTCCAATAACCCTAGCTTTATCAATGCTAAAGTCTTTTCCCCAAACCAATACTTTTCCATCAACAAAAGCAACTATATCCCCTTTATCTTCTAAACAATAAATAAAAAAGAAAATTCTTTTTCAAACCTGGAACATATAGAATGTTGTTGACGTGCAGCTTCGATCCATTTTCCATCTTCAACGATGTTGATCCCAGGCCTCTAACAGCAGAGCTTTTGTTGTCACCCAATTCCGCTGCATGAGAAGATGGCTCTTTTGATAGTGTATGGAGTTGTTTACTTTCTCCTGTCATGTGTCTTGATGCTCCATTATCAATGATCCATGCATTGTCATCACTAAGAGAACCTGTAAGAGCATCCAAGAACCCTTGACTTTTGACTTTGTTGAATAAGTAGTAGATGACCTTCTTGATCTAGCTTCCAGCAGTGTTGACATCCATCTTCATGTAGTTTATCAAAGAGGGAGAATCCATGCCAACAAAGTGATCTTCAACTTTTCTTGACCTTAGCTCTAATACCATGTTGAGAATCAATGCAAGTAGATCAGGGTTTGATTCCTCTTTCTTGATAATTTCTTGTGAGTTATGTTGGCTTCTTTTACTTCTTTATTATCTTATCTTTCATCAAGCAATTACCATATTATATGTGTATGAAGATCACAAAACAAGAGACACAAGATGTAGGCACTATGCCAGAGCAAAACCCCCCTCGAGGGGAAAACCCAGTCAAAATTTATCTTCCTTCAATAGTATTCTTTGAGACTCTTCAACCTAGACAAAGACCAAACCTTCCCTCCACACCAAGTCAGCCTTCCAGATATTCGACCCCTTTGCAGCGGCACTTTCACCCCAGCAACTTCGACTATGCATCAACTTACAGCATTAGGCAGCAACTGGCAGCAACAACACTTGGAAGACTTCGATCTCCCAAACTAGGGCACGAAACAGAGAGAGAGTAGCTCCAAAATTTCAATTTTCTTCTCTTCCTTAGACTTCACCCAACTCACACTTCCTTTAGCTTTCTATTTACCCACTTTGCACTTCTCCAGCTTCCTTAGAGATAACAAACTAGCTTGAGATGAGATGCTCCAAATGAATTCAACTTCCTTCTATTTATAGGCTCCAAGTGAGGTCAAATTGGTGCCCTTATGCCGACTTGATCTCTTCTAGGCCGACTTGGTGTGGAGGTTACATAAATTATATTTGACTCAATAGTAAACATTTTTACATGATTCAAAAGCCCAAGAAGGGTCTCTTTAAATGTACAATGACTTTATAGACTCAATATTAATCCTAGAAGTCCACAATGGGACTTTGACTAATATAATGATGACCCAAACATGAAACCCATGCTTTAATAAGTCATTGATACAATAAAAAAAAATCTTTTCTTTATTCTTTTGACAAGTACATTTCATGATGACTCATATACATTAATGAAGACCGAACCTAGTTACATTTTCCAACACAGTTGTGGGGCATGAATTTCTATGACAAAAGGTTGAACAATGGCAAAGAAAGGGGAGATAAGTACCCTGTTGTTTTATTGTTGTGTAATTAATTTCCTCAGAAGGAAATATAAATCCTCCTTAAACTGGTTTGCCCCATTGTAGGGTTTATCCAAGGTCTAGCTGACCAAAAACCATTGTGTAAACTTCATGTGAGCTTGTGTTATTTCTTCTTTATCAGCTGAAAACTAAATGGAGTAGAATAGTTCTATAGGTTTTGAGTTAATTAGCATTATCAGTTTTTATATCAGCTAACACTTCGGGGTTGTGCGCATTAAACATTATGCTAATTCCTTGAAACTAGGTGGGCTACAAATTTGTAAAAAAATTCTACATAAGGCACAAGAAGTTCATCTTGCATGGTGTAAACTCCAACATCATGGCATGTTTCTTGAAGAAAAATCAAAAAATAAAATTATTTGGCTCAAGCCAAACGCTTATTGAAAATGGATTTAAAGAAACCATAAGGTAAATACTTAAATGCCAATCTACCTTCCAAAATCTTGGATTATGTTGAAAATGATAGCAAGAAAGGGTTCCTTGACTTGTGCCTTAATCAAAGGGACCTCAAAGAGTTCTTCCTTATCATGCTCGAGTTCCTATAAGTTAGGAACCAATTCCTATAAGTTAGGAGCTAATTCCTATAAATTATGATGAATTCCTATGATTTAGCATGAGTCGCTACAAATTAGGACAAGTTCCTATAATTTAGGATTAGTTCCTAAAAGTTAGGGGGAGTTATGAAGCAGTTAACTAATGTGCATAAGTGGAAGGTCAAGTTTATTGTCTTGTAGTGCGAGTTAATTTGGAAAAAGGACAAGTCACCGAATATCAAGTTCTAGAATTGAGATGAGACAAGTTGCATGAGTTAGTTAACTTGGTTAACTCATCAATCACAAAATCAATTCCTAAAATATAATTTGCTAGACTTAGCCATTCGAATTGCTTATAAGGAGGACGCAGGCACAATTGTAACCATTCTTCTTGAGCACAAGTATTGTGCATGAGCTTGTAAGGGTAACAAGAACAAGAGGAGCGAGTATTGAAGAATGAAGAATTGCCTTCGGAATGCACTAGGAAATAGGGCCTTATTTCCTAGGATTTGCGCAAGGATTTCAGAGCTCATCCAGGCAAGGCAAGAAGGCAAGCAGAGCAAGGGTCTTTGAAATTGTTTCAAGCTTAGTTCAAGCAAGATCATTGTATTCTCTATTGAAATTATATTGTATTGTAAGGGATCTATTGCTTATTCTTCTTCAATAATATTCTCAATCAAGCAAAGGGTTTTCCCAGTTGGGTTCCTAGAAAAATTGTGTTGTTGAATTGTGTGATTGTGTATTTATTTATGTTTCTACTCCACTGCAAAAATAAGTAGAGAAATTATGTGTCTATATGAAAAGAAATTAGTTTCAAATTGTTTATATTAATAGTTGCAAAACTTCATCGATTTTCTACAAATTATAAGCCCAAGTGGGCTAGATGCAATGGTGACCACTGGCCAATGTTCAATTCTCATTGGGGCTTTTCTGCCCTATTTATGTAGCCACATGGGCACCTAGAGGTAGTGGTTGAATGCGTGAACCTTGCATTGCACTACCCATGCACACATAAGCAGATCAAAGCCCACCCCCAAGTCCTCCTTCAGGTCACCCATTTTGAGTTCACTACCTATGCTCTAGGAAGCACTTTGCTAGGACTTTATGTTAGATGCTTTGCCTAGGCTAGGGCTTTACCTAACCACCTCATTGTCCTCGTGGCTCCTTCCTCTTCATCTGTTGTAGCCAAGGTGTTTGTTGCCAAGGTTTTTGGTGCATTCCTCATAAATCCCTCAGTTTTTTCAAGAGTAAAAATCTTTGTTTCGTCAATTCTTCCTTTAGCCCTTGTGAGTGGTACATCTCTTAAGCAGGCCCTCATAGTTCTGAGCTTCGTTGTTCTCATAGCTCCTAAAGGTCGCTTTTTAGTTGAAAAGGTTATTGTTTTTCCAAAAGTTTCTCATGCATTGGTTTGCAAATTTCTTGTGTTTTGGTGGTGGCTCTCAGATATCCATCCTCTAGATTTCTCAAACTTGGAAAACCTCTCTTCACAAGAAAGCTGCCATTCAGCCATATACTCAGGTTTTGTCATCGTGACATTTGATTAACAAATGATAGAGCATGTTCTTCAATCAATACCTTGAGTTTTGTTAAAATTTCAGACGATGGTAAGCAACTTCAGCACTAATGCATAATGCACAACGTTCAATACTGCAACTATCTTCTATTTACCAAAAGAAGAAAAATTACAGTTATAGCTTAGAACTTAAACTTGCCAACCAACAAAATGGCGAGCTCCGGATCTCTTTCATTATACAAGAGACTGAGGGAAGACACAAAATATATGGTCACATGCATGAAGCACCCAATGTGACTCAATCCAATCTTAACCATCCTACATGCATATAAGTGCCAAGAGGATAACTGTCACATGTATGCACACTCCTCCTTGGGATCTAAGCCCTCCTCAAGTTGTCATGAAAGCACCCTAGAAGTCCTAGGGATATGCACCCAATCTAAAAATGATAATCCATGCAAAAAACAAACTCCGAAATATAAAAGCTAACTCAAGTGATAAATCTGAACAGCAATATAATTCTGGAATTGTTGTAAGGTTGATGCATGCATGCATGCATCCGCTCCATATCTCTCATACATAACTGTTGTGCACCTCATTTATTCCACTAGAGCTGCACCCTCATACACACTGCCCTCTCTCTGCTGCTGCGCACAGGAAACAAGAACAATGAAGCTGGAGCACCATCACTGCTGGACAAAACTAACTGAGCAACAAAGGTAAAAAATTAATAGGTTTATGAGTAAAGAAGGCTTGTGCCTAAATAGTAGTAAAACCATGGTCTCCACTTTTTGATCCCTCCTCAGGCTTTTTCATCAACAACACTATAGGTAAGGTTGCTAAAACTGCCATTGCATTTCTAGGGACATAATCCCTATCCTCCATAGATAACGCTTTTGGAAGATTTCACTTTTGCGCCCCAAAAACCAATAATGGACTGATCTCAACTTAATCAAGTTTGTGCACACTGCATTGAGATGGACTTTGCTTCTGGTTTGCCAGAAGACATCATAATAGGGCTTAAAAGTGGCAGACACGACCTGGAAGCAAAAGCTCAAGTATGAGCAGGTGGCCTTCAAGTGTAGATCTTGCTCTTGCTTCAAATATGGTCATTTAGCATCTTCTTGCAAAAAGGTCGTGAAGGGTGAGGATGGAAAGACCATTAAAAAAAAGGAAGCAAGGAACCTAGTTGGTGGAAAGGAGTGGAAGATCACCACTAACTTATTGAAGTAAAATAATGGGCAACATAAGCTGGAGCTAAGGTGGAGACGAATCCAATGTTCATGGCTCCAATGTCAAAGGCCCCTTCCCTGCCTCTTCACTATGAAGAAGAGACACACGGATAATGGATTGTTGTGAAGAAACAAACAGAAAAAAGCTATAAAGAGATAGCTGAGAAAAGTGAACAGGTTTCATCCGACATGAGTCTCATGGAGAAGCTTCTCAAACAGAAGGTAGCCCAGTTTGTTGATTGCTAAAGGATGGGAAAACAGATGCGATCTTTAAGTTTATTTTTGTCTCTTTGTCATGTTTTCCTGTAGCAGTTCACCCACCAGGTATAACTGAGGCTAAATAACGTAACTCTTTTTCTTATCTTATATAGCTTTGATTATAGTCCTGGCTTCTTGTCTAGCTGACCCACAAAACAAGACTAATCCCTTAGCCACATTGCTCGGGTGTCTACAGAGGTGGAGGATTTGCCCAGACAGCCAAAAGTGGCTGGAATCCAAGCAAAAAAAATTCAAGAAATCTTGCAATAACAGTGTTTGAATCATGTTGCTGATGGTGGAAATGGATTCAGCACCATCAAAAACGTCTGGGGAATCCAAAATCTT
Organism: Pinus taeda; assembly: GCA_000404065.3. Lineage (NCBI taxonomy): Eukaryota > Viridiplantae > Streptophyta > Pinopsida > Pinales > Pinaceae > Pinus > Pinus taeda. The sequence continues at coordinate 4,903 of APFE031279326.1, read as the reverse complement.
GAAAATTGACAACTTTAACCTCGATTTCCAAAAATCCCTGCCGGATTTTATCAAAATATTGCCGGAAATTCTATGATTTTCAGGGCAAAAAAGCATCCCTGCCAGATTTTATCAAAATATTGCCGGAAATTCTATGATTTTCAGGACAAAAAAGCAGCCTGGTTAGACTACTGCCATTGCTTGTGGTCCGTACCAAAGTGAAGAAAAAACAGTACAATTGCAACATGTTGACAACAGTTTAACCAAAAAGTTAATGCATTAAAACAAAATGTCAGATTTTTATTCTTTCGCAATTGCTGGTCAGCTATACGTGGGACTCAAACTCAAACAATATAGACTGATCAGCAATCAAGACTCAGAAATTCCAAATAGAGAGGTATATTGCCATTAGGCATGCCAGAAAAGCAACAGCAATCAAATAGATAACAAGGAATTACCTTGGATGAGGTGGACCAGAGGGCAAAGTGCTATCAAATCAGATGCACAAAATTTGAACTCCTTTGATAACCCTTGACCAGAGAGAATAAACTGATGGAATTACCCAGATAGACGAGGTTTCTTAAAAAACTTTGGAGAATTTTCCAACACAGAATAAGCTACAAAATCTGGCAAGCATAGGTACTACTCTCAAGCAAACCCTTGACCAGAAAGAATAAACTGAAGGAATTACCCAGATAAACGAGGTTGCTTAAAAAACCCCATTGAATTTTCCAACACATAATATGCTACAACATCTGGCAATGATTTCCAGTTTAACATGTAATCGAAAATTTGATATGCTTCAGCCACTTTCCCTGCCCTACAAAACGCCTTAAGAAATGCCGCATAGGTACCACTCTCAAGATAACCTTGACCAGAGAGAACAAACTTGAAGGAACTACCTCGAAAAACGAGGTTTCTTAAAAAACTTCAGAGAATTTTCCAAAACAGAATATGCTACAACATCTGGTAATGCTTTCCTGTTTAACACGTAATCAAAGACTTCATATGCTTCAGCCACTTTCCCTGCTCTACAAAGTGCCTTGAGAAACGCCGCATAGGTGCCACTGTCAAGATCAACTTCCTTCGACTTCAGCACCTCATACAGCTTCAAGGCCTGATGTAAGTGCTGACACATACAAAGGCCATGCATAAGGGTGTTGTACGTCCAACCATCAGGCTGACACACAGATTGTTCCATTTCCTCTAACAACGCAAGAGCTCCCATGGCATCGCCTTTTCTACACATCCCATTCATAAATGAAGTGTAAGTAATGACATCGGGAGAATGCCCTTTCCTGACCATGAGCTTCAGAAACTTCTTGGCTTCATCTATTTTCCCAGCCTTGGACAACCCAAATATGAGAGTATTAAATGTTACGACATCAGGAGCACACCCCTCTGCGTCCATCTTCTTATAAACCTCCAAGGCTTCATTGGTCTTATCGATTTTACAGTAACCCTTCATTAGGGTGTTGTATAAGAAACTATCAGGCTTGCACCCAGACTCTAACATCTTATCCAACAAATTTCTTGCTTTTCTCATATGTTTGCCATTGCAGAGAGCATCCATCAGAATGCTACAAGTGACAATATCAGGCTTGCAATTTAGACCCATCTTGCAGTTTAGACCCTTCATTTCCTCCAGAAACGTATATGCTGTGTCAATCTTCCCAGCCTTACACAAATGCCTGATGAGAAAATTGAGAGTACTCATATCTGGATTAACAACATATCTCACCATTTCAACAAAAATATTGCAGGCTTCCTCATCTCTGCCTGCATTACAGAATGCACGAACTAACAAATCAGAAGTGACATGATCAGGTGCACAACCATCATCAATCATCAGATCTACTATATTTTCAATACGAGCCACATGGCCTAATTTGCTGGGTTCACCGAGCAAAACATTGAAAGTCACTGTATTTGGTGAAAATCCACCCTTCTGTTTCATGTGCTGAAGGAGGTTCAAGGCATCTTCAACTCGTCCAGCCTTTGCAAACCCATTAATCACTGTGTTGTGGGTAGAAGTATCTGGGATGAAATTACTACGTACCATTTTGTCATACATTCGCTTGGCTTCAGTAACCCTGGTCTCATTCAAAAGCGCATTAATGACGTCCTTCTGCGATGTTTTCGCATGTTGGTCTTTGTGTTTTGATCCCCTCGAATTCTCTAAAGGCAAATTACTTGTTGGCTCGTCGAAATAGGGTTGTGGAAGTGCCGAAAAATGCGAGGAAATGACTCTCGTTAGGGTATTCTGATAAATTTTTACAGGGTATATAGATTTAATTCGTGCCATATATAGCTTTTCTCTCGTGTTTTTCCCCTGCTATGTTTGGTCAAAAAAATCTCAGAAATTTGTAGCAAACCTTTCAGAGAAGTGATCATGTGACGCTGTGCTTCACTGATCGATCGTTCGGCCCGTCGCTCATGGTTTTGTCCCCGCGAAAGGAATCGAGTTGAGGTTTAAGGAAGGGTTTAGCAGCCTCTTCCCACTTGACGCCTTCAGCCATGATTCAATAAATATGATTTTCTGTTTAATGAAAGCTCTCTCATTCATTGGAAGCTAAGGATTGACAATTCGGGTAAAGCTCTTGTCACTTAGCATTGGCATGATAGTTTTTAAGAAAGAATTATTATCCCATTCATTGGAAATTTAATGTAAAGATACATTATTAAAAAAAAAAAAAAATTATAATGATATTTTGTTTGGGTTTATATATATGTTAAGTTAAATTAAAAATGGATCTAAGTATGTTTTAAAATTATTTTTGTTTTTGTTTGGTTAAGAGTTTGTTTTCTTGAGATGTAAGGAAAGAGAGTACGGCTCAAGTAAGGAAAGAGGTATCTGGCAAGAGTGAAAGTTTGTCTCTTTACGGACCACTGGCAGGTTATTCCACATGGTATGGTTTTCTTTGAATAATAAAGTTGATGAGTGAAAGTCTACCTCTTTACGGACCACTAGCAGGTTATTTCAGTGGAGTGGTTTTCTTTGAATAATAAAGTTGATGAGTCAGTCTCGTTTGTGAATAAAGCTAGGGATGGTTGTCTTAGGTTTTCCCACATGTAAAAAAAAGGAAGAAGTTAAACTAAGTTGAATTCAATTAGTTAAAAGAAACTTTAAAATTTATTAAAGTAATTACAATTTAAATATTTAAATTAAATATTGAAAATTAGAAAATAAATTTTAAAATTCCTTTTAAAATTTTTTTTATTTTTTATTGGACACATATAACAAATGATCATTTGTATTTGGTTTTATATAGAATTGTCACAAATTAACATTATTAAAAAAAATATATGAAAAATCAAAAAATATAGTATCACCAAGTGTTTTAACGTGAAATCTGTCATAATCATATTTATCATCTGTTAACACCTAATCCTTATGATTGGGTGAATTTATGTAAATAAATAAATTAGAAATATGAACAGTCATAGGGAGATGAACTGAACAGTCTCTCCCTCATGTATATAATGAAGACCTACCTTGTGAAATAATACACGAATCAGTTTTTGCTTTGTGGAGTTACTGCCTGGCCTGACATGGTATCAGAGCCAAGTTCTCAAAATAGTTGTAACTCCCTTCACTGTTGTTGTTGTGGGTTGTATGTTGGTCTGTCATATGCATTTTTATTTCTCAACGCTGGCCATGTCTGTCATTTTTATTCGCTGGCCTTGTCTGTCATATGCGTTTTTATTTCTGAACGCTGGTATGCTAGCCTACTCCACGTAGCCTGAACGCTGCATGTTCACCTGAACGCTGGTATGCTAGCCTACTCCACGTATTCTCTGCTAAACGTTGGTAGCCTGCTCCACGTATTCTAATCTGCTGAAATGTTCCTCTGCCACAACCCAACCATACCCTCTGTAGTGTCTGGGACAGCATTTGGACAGAACATTTGTATTCAATACATTTTTGAATGCATTGATTGCTCTTTGGTGTCAAAGCGTAGCATATTGTGCTGCCCCTTTTGTGAAAATCTGCAATTGAACATTCACGGCTTTAGTCAAGAAAATAGGCCCCTCGATTTGCATTTGCCCTTGCTGTCGTTGTTCAATCTATAGCAAATCCTTTTTATAGTCTGTCGTTGTTCATTCGTTCTGCAAACTAGATGGCGAAAATGTGGATTGAAGTCCTCTTCCGGTGGCCCGTTGGTAAATCTGTGCGTTGTTAAGTGGAATGCTTTGGAACAAGTTTTTCTCTGAGAAATTCCGCTAGAAATCGACGACGCAGGTAACCTGTTTAAAGATGTGTGGCGTAGAATCGACTCAGATGCATGGAGGGTGCTGCTGGACCGCATGTTGTTTGGTAAATTTCTTGGCGCACATTCGATTTTCAAGCTAGAATCTGCAAGTGTAGCGAATCCGAGGAAACCGTTAAATAATGTTTTTTAAATTGTAATCCCTTTTATGAAGACTGAATGACATTTTTAAGTGGTGAAAAGATTATATATACAAAGGGATGTATGATAATTGAGTTTTCTATATAAAGGGGACGTATGGCATATGAGATTTATATGGTGGATTTATATGAGGTTTATATGAGATTCATATGAGATTTATATGGTCGATTTATATGAGGATTATATGAGATTTATATGGTGGATTTATATGAGGTTTATATGAGATTGATTTATATGAGGTGGATTTACATAATGATGGATTTATATGGGTCACATGGTGGATTTGAAATATTTTGAGAATGTTTTTTGAGTACAATTTTACTGTATATTGGCAAAAGTATTTTTTTATCAGCAAAAGTAATTTTTTTTACAGAATGCATTCAATCATATCTATGGTGGGAATAGTTCTCACTAGCAAGGAGAACTATCATGAATGGTCTCGGATGATAAAACACACCCTCATTTTCAATGAGTTGTGGAAAGGAGTGTGTGTTGAAGACGGAGACAATGAC
>APFE031279323.1:112862-126017 GCA_000404065.3 Pinus taeda | reverse complement strand
AAAATTCATAATTATAAATACATTTCTGAATAATATATTATTATGTGAGGAGCCTATGGAAAGGCTATGGATATATTATGAAATGACATATTATGAGAACATATTGGTAGATATATTATGAAATGACATATTATGAGAACATATTGGTGTTGTCTACCAAAGATATAATTTAGCCCAAACAACAATTTTAATTAGAATATCGTTATTTTTTTCAAAATATTTTGTAAGTATTTCAATCTTTTATTTGTGGGAAATGAAATAGATGTAGTATTATAAAAAAACATGGACACCAGAAATCTTGAATTTTGATTTTGTATTTTCAAAAATTTCTCTCTAATTTTGTCAAAATTATGACACAAATTCATTATTTAGAAAAAGAATCATTCTTCAATATATTTATTCAATATTAGTGAGAATTTTTTTATAAATAATTTTTTACATCTACACATTAATAGACAATATTTATATCATGTTTATAAAATATAAAATTGCATTTATTATATATAAAATATCTTTTATTCAAATTTTGAATGTTTTTTTAATGAACAACAAAATAGAGTTAGATCTACCCTGACTAAAGACATATTCAATCAATTTATGAAGTGGAGAATTAATAAAAAATGATCGGTAAAAGGATACAACACTTTATCAGACTCATCCCTACTCTCCCTCTTATCTAAATTGAATCAAATTCTAAAAAATCAGAATCAATGAATTTAATAATCGATACAACTAAATTTAAGAAATATGGTATAGGGCATGACCATCAACAATTATACCAAAGGACTAGAAGCCTACAAATTTAGTGTGGATTTAGTCTTCTAAAGGACCATTAGAAAAATAAACATAATCAAGTTATTGGGAGGTTTATTGGTAGGTGAATGATGAAATGTTTGAGACCAAGATGGTCATAGATAGCAACAATTTTTGACATGATCAGAATTTTATAGTCTCATATGCTCATGAAACCAACGCCAAATTAAAGAGCTCGTCGCGCTGATTCTGACACTATGTTTGGTTTGCAAAATGGACTTCGTATGAAGGAGTTACGTAAAGTCAAAATTCAGGTCAAGCTGGGCTAAAGTCAAAGTCAACGATCAACGCTCATGGTTTCAGCAGGCAAGGTTCTTCTTCAGGGTTCCGTGGTCAAAGTTCCAGAACCAATGTCAAGTTTACAAGTGTCTCCTTCTGGTTGGTAAAATTTCACAGGTTTGTGATTGGTTGGTTTGATTTTGAATTTTACCAATAATGGAGCGCCACGTGGGCCAATGACTGGCTGCCACATGGCCTCCTCATGGCATATTAAAAGTTTTGTATGATCATGTGAGGTCTCTGGGAGATTCGAATTACGAAAGACAGACTGCGCATAACGGCTCGTCTTACTCTAACTCTAACTTAATATGATAAAGACAGACTGCGCATAACGGCTCGTCTTACTCTTACTCTAACTCTAACTCTAAAAATGTATGTAGTACCCTTTACTCTAACTCTAACTTAATATGATAAAAGTACGTCCATGAGAGTACTAACATCATCAAATACATCTCAATGTAGGTTATATCCGAAAAATATTATAATGTTAAGTCAAATCACCTAAAGAAATCCCATGAAGAAAAAGTGCATTGGCACAACATGCATCATCCAACCAAATCAACAATGTAGAAGGTGGGGGGGGCAAGGTGGAGGGAGTGCTAACCTATCCAATCATCATGTATGTCTCTACAACACATTTAACACAAGAAGATGTCAAAGTCACTGGGAAGCTTCAACAACATCATGAAACATCTACCTCCTAACGCCATCATCTAACTTTCATTGGGGATAGAATCATCATCCAAGGAAAATATATAGGACATCAAGATAAATAGGGATACCAAAACCACGCCATAAAGCAGATTCCATGTGGCATAACCATCAAATGTATAACCAACAAATGTGCAACCAACAGGTGACCAATGAAACAAGCACATGCAAAAAACCACCAAACCAAAAAGCACAATCATCCAACCATGAAAAATTAAAGCTTCCCTAACAAAAAACCTCCATCAAATTTCAAATACTATCATCGAAACCACTCCATGATGATGTTTCCCCATAAGTCGGTCCACTAGAACAAGATACTAGCTACAAATATGCATGTAAATCACAATGTAAAATCTCATACAATACGAAATGTAACACCGCCCACTTACCTGCAAAACCCACTTACCCCCATTGAAACCTCCAACAATATGAAATGTAATATCACCCACTAATCCCGATTTAACTAAAGAGTGATGGTAAAATTCACTTGAAAACAAGTGGGAATCAAGTCCACCACTTAAGTTTATAGCAAAGTGAAGGGAAGGAAATTGGTACTCCAACTTAATTTCTTCAAACTAGGTAACTACATCAGTGATATTATGTTCAGATATTGATAATTATCTAACTTTTCTCTTACACTCGAATGTGTTAGAATAATCTGGACACTTGTTCGCATGACAGTTAGTTGGCAGCAGTCGGCAACCATCAATAGATTTAGGTGAAGAATAAATTAGTGATTGCACTCTAGAAACTCCTACTGTGGCATGTATAAATAATGATAACGTTGAATGAAATTTCAAACTCGCCAAGGAGAGCTTGAAGACTCTCCAAGAGAGCTTGAAATTTCATTCAACATCATCATTATTTATACATTCCACAACCGGAGTTTCTATAGTGCAATCATTGTTTGTAATTTATTCTTCACCTAAAGCTATCGACTCCTACTGAATTCTCGCCGACTACCGTCGACTAGCCGCCGTGGAAAAAGGCATCAGGATTATTCTAACAAACCTCCCCTTAATCACAACGACTTAAACTTTAAGGTGCCTGTTGGTTTCAGTCTCAGCTAAGGCTTACAACAGTACAAAAAAACTTGATAAGGGGGCTTTCATATTTTGCTGTTGGTTTCACACAACATAACTCTCTTCAACGGACATAGTGTTGCAGACACTCCATTGGATAATCTCTACAATCTACGCACACATGCATCACAGTCGACACAATATTCATTAGTGCAGACACTCTTATCTGCCAACACTCCACTGGATCTACGCCACATAGGCGTCACAATCTTCATCGGCGGACACTTGGTTGCAGACACTCTTATCTACTAACACTGCACTGGATCTATGCCACACAGGCATCACGATCGACACAACCTTCATTAGACACTCGGTTGCAGACACTCCTATCTGCCAACACTCCACTGGATACTATCTATGTCACACAGACATCACGGTCGACACAACCCTTATCAGTGGAAGACATTCCTATTTGCCAACACTCCATTGGATCTACGCCACACAAACGTCACAATCTTCATCAACTGACATTTAGTTGTAGATAGTTTTATCCGCCAATACTCCACTGTATCTACGCCACACAGGCATCACAATCTTCATCAGCGGACACTCTGTTGCAGACACTCTTATCTGTCAACACTCCATTGGATCTATGCCACACAAGCATCACAGTTGACACAACCTTCATTAGACACTCGGTTGTAGACACTCCTATCTACCAACACTCCACTGGATACTATCTGTGTCACACAGACGTCACGGTCGACACAACCCTCATCAGCGTCAACAACAAGGCAAACTCCACTTGTCCTTCACAACCACCGAACCCTCCTTTGGCTCTTCATACCACAGAGCCCACAACTCTACACACCATTGCAAAACTCTGGCTCGAAGCTCACACGCTCCTAAGCTTACCCTTATCCCCTCTTCCACACAGCGTTGGACCTCACATAGCTCCACGGGCTCTTTGAGTGAGTCTTAACACACAAGGCAGCCTCTCAACAGCTCACCTGAGCTCACTTCAGGTTCAACACTTCTCATATGGCATCTACAGCCCTCGGCGCTCCTCGGCCTCTAGGCTCCTTCAATGTAGATCTGCCAAACCAAATCTTAACAATGGCTTGGAGCCACGCTGCTCAACGGCCTCACGACTTTCCTTCGCCAGATGCTACACCACAATGTACAATTCAACACATGTCCACATTCAACTGCTCGCCAAATAGCAACATCAATTTATGGTTGAACGGCTTTGAGTACCAGATCTCACATTGGCACACCTCGGCCTTCTTCCTTGGCGTTCATCGGCTTCCAAGCACCTTCACCCTCGTACAACAGCTTCCACGCAGCGTTCACAATCTCCGGAGGATTCACCGCCTCCTCCAACTGTTGGAGGCTTCAATTTCGGCACTCTATCAACACTTACAAACTTTGTAGCGGCTTTCATGTGCTCCATCGGCCAAGGGGGCTTTGCGTTTACGCCCTCGACCACCGGTGTAACGCCTTGCAGGGTTGCGCCCGAGCGCGCGCCCCTCCCATCGCGAAATGACGCTAAGTATGGATGTGCGAACTGTTCACCGTGCGGAGGCGCAGTCACTTGGATGTGCGCGCGGTTATGGATGAGCGTTCGCATGTTTATAGGCGAGCTGGGCAGCTCGCCCCACACATGGAGCCGACGGAAGGATGGGTGAGAGGATGGGCGAGCCGACGCTCGAGCAACATAACGTTGGGCGTTCATGTTATAGTTTGGAGGGTCGGCCATGGAGTTGGTCACCACCCCAACGAGGGTATAAACAAAGAATGTGCGCAAGTCATTTGGCATCATCGATCTCACATCGCATTCGCTCTACGCACAAGGAGTTGTGCGCACAAGAGGTGCGAGTTGGTGACTACCGCAGGTCGCATATGGCATATGCGTCCGCCGAGTTGGGCGATGGTGTGTTGTTGTAGCGCAGGTAGGAGGTGAGGTAGGACCGCCCGCTGGGTGAGGGCACACTGGTAGGAGGTCACGGTTGGACCGCCCGCCCAAGGGGTGAACGCACATGGAGGGGCGCCCTGTTGATACTTGGTTGGTTGTCGTGCGGGTGTGCACGGGCGCGCCCGCCCGTTCGGGTGAACTTGTATCTTGGTTATTTTGGTTAAGGCGTTGGCACGACCGCCGTGCGCTTTTGCATGGGCGTGCCCGCCTTGGGTTGTAACGCCGGTGGAGCAACGCTCCCGGTCATTGTAAAAATTCTTCATATATAATAAAAGAAAGATTACTCTTGCATATTCTGATGTTCTTGGTTATCGTTTATCATGTTATTATAATGGATTCCACACATTATAATTACAATTGAAGTTTTTATACATGAATGAAGGTGTAGTTCGTAAAGTAGCGTAATCATGGAAACTGATGGTTGCTTAGGCGGTGCCGCACCCGCTCAACTTAAGAAAAAAAGAGTTGGGTGCGTGACAACCCGGGCCACGGCTTCTCCAACGGGGCCCACGTGGACATCCGTGACATCGGCCCTGTTGTCGACGACTGCATCAAGTGCTTTGACTCCCCCTGGGATGGGCATCCGTCGTTGCCGGCCTTCCTCTACGCGGAGCCCTGGGCGCAACTATCGCGTTGCTCGTCCACCTTCGACATCTGGGCCGGCGACCAAGCATCACGGCTTCCAACGGACTCTCTGCATCGACATCTTCCACACAACACGCATATGCAGTTCTGCGCTTCCGGGCAAGCAATAATTCACAACTCAGATCACTCTCTTCTTACCGGCAACTCCTTAACCACACACAGATCCGGGAAGGCTGAACCACATGCAAATCCCTCAGCGACTACGACAGTGACAGGCTGAATCAATATTTCGCTAGTAAAACAGCTCAACGCTCCTCATCCATTCCACTCTTCACATAGCCCTTGGCTTGGCAGCGCAACACTTCACCTCTGCAGATGAGTGGGAAGCCAGCACCAACGTCCGCCAAGCTCCAACACTTGACTTACCGTCTCACAGCTTCACGTCTCCTTTAAGGATAGCAAAGTATCAAGGTAGCTGCTCACACATAAGCGTTGATGGCACAGTCTTCATGCTGGGTCCAGTTTACATGTAACGTAAAAAAAAACAACACGCAGCATGCGACTTTCCACCAGTCCGCGGCTTTCTAGGATCAAGCAACGATCAGCTTGCTTTTCGTTGCCAAGACAAGAACGGAGCTCCACTCTGCCCTCTGGTTCACGATCGCAGCTGCAGCTGCAACGATCAACACACCACGGCCGATCTCGCCCTCTGGCTCTTCACTCCACCGAGCTGACTCGAACATGGCTCCGATACCATGTTGAAACTCACCAAGGAGAGTTTGAAGACTCTCGCCCTCTGGCTCTTCACTCCACCGAGCTGACTCGAACATGGCTCCGATACCATGTTGAAACTCACCAAGGAGAGTCTTCATGGAGAGTTTGAAGACTCTCCAAGAGAGCTTATTCATTGCATTGCATTCAACATATGACTATTTATAAAAGTTACAGTCGTAGATTCTACAACTATTTCTACTTATTCACTATCGCTTAATAAAAAAAAAAGGACTAGCCAAGTCAAGAGCTAACCAGGGTGTCATAGGGCATTAAATGATTGGTTCGCATGCCGTTTAACTTTATAATACAACCTATTATTTTTCATTTAACTCGTTATGTGCCATGAGCGAGAGTGTGTTATAAAGTTAAAAAGTTAAAGGACATGCAGCTAATTAGTCATTTAATACCCTATAACAAGCTGATTAGCTCTTGCTACTAGCCACCACGAAAAAAAGGTTTAATAAAATGATATGCCACGGAGTACTTAATTATTCTAACAAAATAATGTACCGATCTTTTGGACGGGCTACATAATTATTCTAACAAAATAATGTACTGTTTTTTTTTGGGTTGTAATTTACAATTTTTTCTTTTTCGTTTTCACTGCCTATAACTACATCTACATAAATTATAAATCTGGTGTTTAAGAAAAATTCACAATTACCTGAAATTGCAATTAAAACAAAAGCGTTTTACGAGTGTGGCGAGTTTCTCATGTGAAGGAAATAAAAGTCTTAGGAAAAAATACTTTTCCAACTATACATGGAAAAGAGTTAGTTTTCTTGAAACAGATACTCGACAATGCAATTAAGACCGGATTTTGTTATCCAAAATAATATTTACCTAATAAATATAAACCTAGTCTAATTAAACAATATTTGCCAAATGAATATAAACATAGTCTAATTAATAAATGTTTTCAACCTTGTTAATGGTTAAGGCCAATTAATAAATGTTTTGATCCTTGTTAATAGTTCAAGACCAAAGCATATAAAGCAGTGAAATTCTCATTCCTTTAAGGACTCCCTTACCAACTCCTAGTAGGTAATGTATTGACTTTGTCAACATGCTAATGCTAATATCAAATGATGATTATTCTCACCATATGGAAATATCAAGTGATGAGTAGTCTCACCGCTCCGCTGATTGAGAATTGAGTTATGAGAACTGAAATGATGGTATTTTAGGAGGTCTTCCTTCTTTTAAATAAAGATGATGAGTGAGTCCATATGCGAATATGGAACGCTGACTGCTCTTACCACATGGGAATTTTAGGTGATTTGATTTTTTTTTTAATAAGATTGATGACTTAATCTCCATGCTAATGATGACTATTCTCACGACATGGAAATTATCAAATAATGACTTTCTTACCATTGATTGAGAAGTGAGTCATGAGAACTGTTAATGGTAATTTAGAAAGGCCGACTTAAGGATGATAGACTGTTCTTACCATTGATGGAGAAGTGAGTCATGAGAATGGGTAATGGTAATTTAGAAAGTCTAATTTGAGGATGATGAATTAGTCCATTTGATGAATTAGAGTTAGTTTAGATGAGAGTGTCAAATGATAATTATATTAACAACAGTGGTGGACTTAACTAGATTGTAGATTTCAGGAATATAATTGATAAGAGTGAAACTTCTCTCCTCTGTGTCATTTCTCCATTGGTCATATTCGGATTAATTCATTTTAGGAAATATTGGGGGAGAGATCAAATTTTGACCTCTCCTATCCATCAGATTCCAAATATTCCCATATTTGGAAATATTCACATTAGGAAATATTTAGAGAATAACATCAATTTTTTTACATCTTTTATCTATCAAATTCCGAAATATTCCCAAAATCTTCAATCAATCAACATAATAATGGCTGAATAATAATGAACCAACAAATATGATGAATCAATCCATATACTGCAATCAACATCAGGCTCTAAGGCTGGCTGAATAAGATGACAAGCTAATCCACATATTGGGTAATGAGTCAATCCACATACTGCAATCAACATAAGGCTCTGAGTCTGGCTGAATAAGATGCTAAGCCAATCCACATACTGTTAATTAACGATGACTATTCTCAGCGCATGGGATTATCAAATAATAACCGTTCTCAACACCGATTGAGAATTGAGTTGAGTACTGAAATAATGATAATTTAAGGGTTCACCTTTTTCCACATGCCAATCTCAAATGATGACTGTTCAATAATAAAAAATGAATCTCACTGTTATTAATTAACTGATTGAGAATTGAATTTTTTCACATGCCAATATCAAATGATAGGACTGTTTAATGATGAAAAGTGAATTTCACTGTTACTAACTGATTGGGAATTCATCTGCTACGGATTACTCATAAGTTTTACTACTTCATTGTGAATTGAATTGTTATGAAAACTATTCTCACTACTAATTATGGATAAGTCTTGCTATCTTTCTAATAAAAGTTAAATCCCAAATAAAAATTTACATCCAAATATTTGCTCTCACTATCTTCCCCATAAAAGAGTACATCCCATATATTTGTTCTCACTACGGATTGCTCATAAGTTTTCCTTCTTTCCTTTGGGAATTGAAGTTACATCCAAATATTTGTTCTCACTATCTTCCCCATAAAAGAGTACATCTCATATCTTTACATCCAAATATCCAAATATTTGCTCTCACTATCTTCCCCATAAAAGAGTACATCCCATATATTTGTTCTCACTACAGATTGCTCATAAGTTTTCCTTCTTTCATTGGGAATTGAAGTTACATCCAAATATTTGTTCTCACTATCTTCCCCATAAAAGAGTACAAAAGAGTACATCCCATATATTTACATCCAAATATTTGCTCTCACTATCTTCCCCATAAAAGAGTACATCCCATATATTTGTTCTCACTACGGATTGCTCATAAGTTTTCCTTCATTCATTGGGAATTGAAGTTACATCCAAATATTTGTTCTCACTATCTTCCCCATAAAAGAGTACATCCCATCTATTTGTTCTCACTACGGATTGCTCATAAGTTTTCCTTCTTTCATTGGGAATTGAATTTTTATAAGAATTGAAATGATCATTATTCTCAGTACTTATTACTGATAAGTTTTGCTACTTCACAATAAAAGAGTACATCCCATATATTTTTAAAAAGATATGACCTAATGTTAAGGGTTAATCTTCTATAGGCACCTCAACGAGTGAAAGCATACCCATACAGACCACTAACACGTTTATTTCAAATGGCCATAGTTTGTTCGTAAAATATGCTGGTGGCCTAGAGTATTATAAGATTATATATATAATGTACATAACATATATAGCATTCAGAGTAGTTCTTATGTGTATACATAGTTGAGTAGCTCTTATGTATACACAGAAGAACCACTTTATCCCTGAGCTCTTGGATAGGTTTTGAACCTTCGATGACATGGTTAGCCACTTCCATGCCCGATAATCTCAACCCTTGCGACAGGTTTTGAATCTTCGACGACCTGGTTAGCCACGTCCATGGCCGATAATCTCAACCTTTTTATACTAAACTCTCTTTAAGACCCATGGACTCCTATAAGCACCACCCTGGTCGGAAAACTTTGAAGTTAGATGCCTGAAAATAGTATCTGAAAAGGGAAATGAATTTAAAAAGCAGAGTTTTCTTTTCTCATAGGGAGAAATTTAGAGGAGCTCTTCTGTATACATAATTATAATTTTGTGTGGGTAGTTTTTTTTTTTTATGGGAAGAAATGGCAGTCAGAGTAGTTCTTATGTGTATACATAGTTGAGTAGTTCTTCTGTATGCATAATTTAATTTTGTTTGGGCAGTTTTTCTTTTTTTCATAGGAAGAAATGACATATTATAATTTTGTTTAGGTATTTAAAATTTTTTTTTAATAGGAAGAAATGGCATTCAAAGTAGTTATTATGTTCTTATGTGTATGCATAGTTGAGTAGCTCTTATGTATACATAATTTTGTTTTGACAGTTACAGTTTTTTTCTTATGTATACATAATTTTATTTGGGCAGTTTTTTCTTTTTTTCATAGGAAGAAATGGTATTGGTATTTAGAATAGCTCTTATGTACACATAGTTGATTTTATTTGGGCAGTTTTTTCTTTTCTTCATAGGAAGAAATGGTATTTAGAATAGCTCTTATGTACACATAGTTGAAGTTGAGTAGCTCTTATGTATACATAATTTTGTCTGGACAGTTTTTTCTTTTTTCATAGGAAGAAATGGCATTTAGAGTAACTCTTATGTATACATAATTTTGTTTATTTGGGCCGTCTTTTCTTTTTTCATAGGAAGAAATGGCATTTAGAGCTTTTATGTATACAAAGTTGAGCTGAGTAGCTCTTATGTATACATAATTTACATAATTTTGTTTGGGTTTCTTTTTATAGGAAGAAATGACATTTAGAGTAGCTCTTATGTATACATAGGAGTTGAGTAGCTCTTATGTATACATAGTTGAGTTAATTAGTTCTTATGTATACATAGTTGAGTTGATTAGCTCTTATGTATACATAGTGCAATAGTATAGTGCAATAGTATTTTGAGTTGAGTAGCTCTTATGTATATATAGTTAGTTGAGTTGAGTAGCTCTCATGTATACATAGTTGAGTTTGGGTAGTTGAGTAGCTCTTATGTATACATAGTGCAATAGTATTTTGAGTTGAGTAGCTCTTATGTATACATAGTTAGTTGAGTTGAATAGCTCTCATGTATACATAGTTGAGTTTGGGTAGTTGAGTAGCTCTTATGTATACATAGTGCAATAGTATTTTGAGTTGAGTAGCTCTTATGTATACATAGTTAGTTGAACATAGTTAGTTGAGTTGAGTAGCTCTCATGTATACATAGTTGAGTTTGGGTAGTTGAGTAGCTCTTATGTATAGATAGTGCAATAGTATTTTGTATTTTGAGTTGAGTAGCTCTCATGTATACATAGTTAGTTGAGTTGAGTAGCTCTCATGTATACATAGTTAGTTAAGTTGAGTAGCTCTCATGTATACATAGTTGAGTGTTTGGGTATTTTTTAGAAGGAAGAAATGACCTTTAGAGTGTACATAGTTGAGTGTTTTGGGTATTTTTTAGAAGGAAGAAATGACCTTTAGAGTAGCTCTTATGTAGTAGTTTTTTCTTGGGTATTTTTTTTAGAGGAAGAAATGACATTTAGAGTAGCTCTTATGGAGTAGTTTTTTCTTTTTTCATTGGAAGAAATGGCATTTAGAGTAGCTCTTACTTAATGTATTTTTCTTATGTATTTTTTTATAGGAAGAAATGACATTTAGAATAGCTTTTACGCATACAAAGTTGATTACCTCTTATGTATACATAATTTTGTTTAAAATCAATCACAAAACTGGTATTACCAAACCTCCTCAGCTAACTGTTATAGCCCCCTAATTATTAGACCATATCTTCGACAAAACAAAAAATTTAAACTTAATTTTTTATTTTCCTAAATAATAAAAGCAAGTACTCAAATTAAATAATGAATGCAAGTACTCAATCAAACTATAAGGCTAGCCGTGGGACTCAAGACTTTTTATATATATATATACTAAAAATAATTCTCAAAAATCTGTCGATGCCCATCCATGATGGGTTTCCACAGATTGGAATTCTGATTCACATAAATTAAAGGATTCCATACCTTCGTCTCTTGTGAATACTGGTGAGAGCCCAATGGTGAGCGTATCGCAGGCTGCCCATACCACGATCTGACTACAAACATGAACTTGAGGGAGTTGTTATGATCTGGTCGAACACCGCCATAATGTTTCCTCGAAGGAATTTGACCACGAATCTTATATTTCGTGAATTCAACGTCACCCATTCTTTGATCGTTACATATGGGTCGAGTAATTCCTGTGGTCTGGTGCATTACTACTCCTTGGTTCTGGCACCCATTTGAGGTATTATCTAGTGAACGGTGATATACATCTGTCTTCCTTGAATATTATTGGAACTTGTTGAAAATATAATTTCACTGCCCGCGCAAACCAGCAGTCAACGGCAACTCAGAAAACCACCCAGTTCAAACCTAAACCACCGGTCTCATATCCCACCACCTCTCAACGCAAAGTGGTTTCCGTGCATCGAGCTCCGATGCAATTGGGAGCTGACAGCTGTTCAAGCGTTGATGCTGGCCTGACATCAGCACTGACAATCCATCGGAAGGTATCGTTCACCCAACTAAGCCTGTCCGATATCCGTCCGATCTTGGTGCTTCTCTCTCCGCGGTTTGATTTCCTGGAAACTGTCCGCCGGTTAAAGTCTTCACAAGTACGTACGGGGCCTGTTAAAAGTTAATGAGGCGTGGACCATATCCCATGCCTTATGATAAATACACTGTCATGTTTTGGTAATGTGTTAAATGTTCTACGGCGAAGTTATTATGGTGTATGGGCCGAAACCATATGGTAAGTTTTATTTTTTTTTAATATGTTTTTTTTAAAAGGCGTTGACCCCAATTTTTGGTATGTAAAAAAAACAAAACCCACGGGGATTAAAAAAAATTAGAATGTTTTTTTTGTATATGAATCGTGTGCGACCCCTGCAGAAAAAAAAGATGAAGTTTGTAATGTATTCGGAATATGAAGAAAAAAAACAAGGGGTCCGCAGCACCTGGGAAGAAAAATGTGAAAAACGCACCCGGTAAAAATGGTATGTGAATTCGCAGCAGCGAATGGGATGCAAAGTTTAAATTTTGTATTGCAGGGGGTAGAAGTGTATAAATGTTTTTTTTGGTCTGTAATGAAAAAGGGGATTTTTATGCAGCAGGAGTGAAAAGATAAACCAGTGAATAGTTTTCTTATAAACCATGTATTGTTTCACACAGGTGAAAAGGTGAAACTGTAAACCCCTGTAAGTTTTGTTTTCACACAGCAATGAATGTAAATGAAATATTTACACACAGTTGTGTAAAATTTCATAGGAGGCAGAGTAAATGTTTTGGTGAATCCCTCTGAGTGAAAGAGGATGAATATGTAAATGTTTT
>APFE031279323.1:87300-108649 GCA_000404065.3 Pinus taeda | reverse complement strand
CCGCGCACAGGTCAGCGGTCAACGGAGAAAACCACGCGGTAAATCAAAACCGCTGGTCTCATATCGCACCACCCATCAGACTGAAGTGGTTTCCGTGCATCGAGCTCCGATGCAATTGGGAGCTAACAGTTGTTCAAGCGCTGATGCTGGCCTGACATCAGCACTGACAATCCATCGGAAGGTAACTTTCACCCAGCTAACCCCTTCCGATATTGTCCTCACCCGTCGATTTACCTCAAACATTTACGTCCGTTGATCTACCAAGTTGCACGATGGGTTAAAGGGCTGTCAGAAAGGTCCTCCGATATGCAATCTCCGCCGTTTGATTTATGCTGACTCTCTCCGCCGTCCATCTCAAGGAAAGTACACGGGCCCGTTGAAAATTAAATGCATCCCATACCTTATATTAAAAACTCTGCTATGTTTTTTGGGTAAAGTCTTAAATGTTTATCTACGGCGATTTAACACGGAGTATGGGCCGAAACTATTTCGTAAGTTTTTTTATTGTTTTTAATACATATTTAAAAAAAAGGCGTTGACCCATTTTTGGTGATGTAAAACAAAAACACCCGCGAGGATTAAAAATGCAGTATGTAATGTAATTTATATATGAAGAACAGAGGAGACAGGGGTCTGCAGCACCTGGGAAGAAAAATGTGAAAAACGCACCCGGTAAAAATGGTATGTGAATTCGCAGCAGCGAATGGGATGCAAAGTTTAAATTTTGTATTGCAGGGGTAGAAGTGTATAAATGTTTTTTTTGGTCTGTAATGAAAAAGGGGATTTTTATGCAGCAGCAGTGAAAAGATAAACCAGTGAATAGTTTTCTTATAAACCATGTATTGTTTCACACAGGTGAAAAGGTGAAACTGTAAACCCCTGTAAGTTTTGTTTTCACACACAGCAGTGAATGTAAATGAAATATTTACACACAGTTGTGTAAAATTTCATAGGAGGCAGAGTAAATGTTTTGGTGAATCCCTCTGAGTGAAAGAGGATGAGTATGTAAATGTTTTTGTTCAATGAATGGAAATTTTATGGTGATGAAATACTCTGTCCTGTGTAATTTTTTTTAAAAGGACTTCTCTGTGTAAAAGATCCTGGTGTAAAGAAAACAGAGCATTGTCTCTGTGTTATATTTTTGGGTTTTGGTATTTATCCCATCTCAAACATAGAAGCAAAAAAAATACCCAACAGCTATCGTCACGATTGCGCAATTTATCGAGGGTCTGCCACGATATCCTTTCTATACCAATATCAACACTCGCTGGCTGAAGGATTGATGACAAGTACCAACAGAATGCTCCTGGAAATGATACTTGGCAACATCCCCGGAATGGCTGGGGCCAATGTAATTTTTTCATTGGCTATTAACGGTGAGGTGGCAATTCAATGGCAACCCTACTGTTAACATTGAAGTTGCCTTTTGAGGCTCTCCTTTGGTTCAACTCCTAAGATGCGTCCTTGCTACGTGCATTGATCTGGTTTGGAATGAGGGGATAATCTGTCATTAAACACTAATCACGAAGAACGTTATTTAGAATGTTGAGAGGCATTTGAACAGCACAAAGCATGCCTCAGTTTATGGTTTTTTTGGTATATTTTTAGGTTTAATTTTCAGTAAAATTGGCCAGGAATTGTTAAAATTATAAATATTCCGTTGTGAATTTGTTTTACAGTTTTTTTTTAATAGTGTTGAATAGGTGAGTGTTTTACAGTTTTTATAGGTTGAATTTATAAAAGCGGTAGAAAAAAAACGCTATTTTAAAAACTAAATCAAAATGTGACATTTTTATTTTTTCTATTCTAACTAAAAATACTAATTATATAATAATAAAACCAATTTACAATAAAAAAAATAAATTATTAGTTAAATATTAAATAAAAGTTAGCTTATGAGATTTTGATGGATGGTGAATAGGTGCATTGTTAGGCACTCTTTGAGATAGGTCACTGGTCAAATCATCCCGTGGATACTACCTACCAAAAAAAAATTAAATAAAAATTGACATTAATAAAAAAATAACAATTATTTCTTTCTCATCACTCAATATAAATTCAATTCCCACTTTAAAAATAATAATAATAATTATTTTAATTTTATATTTATAACAATAATATTTTTATTTTATTATTTAATTAAAACCATAATTATAAATTGCATTTCTTATATGTATATTGTTTATAGACGACTCTATGGAAAGACCATGGATATATTCATTTATTAATTAAATAAAAATTCATAATTATAAATACATTTCTGAATAATATATTATTATATGAGGAGCCTATGGAAAGGCTATGGATATATTATGAAATGACATATTATGAGAACATATTGGTAGGTATATTATGAAATGACATATTATGAGAACATATTGGTGTTGTCTACCAAAGATATAATTTAGCCCAAACAACAATTTTAATTAGAATATCGTTATTTTTTTCAAAATATTTTGTAAGTATTTCAATCTTTTATTTGTGGGAAATGAAATAGATGTAGTATTATAAAAAAACATGGACACCAGAAATCTTGAATTTTGATTTTGTATTTTCAAAAATTTCTCTCTAATTTTGTCAAAATCATGACACAAATTCCATTATTTTCAGAACAAAGAAATCATTTATCAATATATTTTTATTGAAAAAATCATATATATGAGAGAATTATTATTTATAAATAAATTTTTTAATTTACAAATTTAATAACTAATTTTATATCATGTTTTATAAAATATAAAATTGCATTTATTATATATAAAATATCTTTTATTCAAATTTTGAATGTTTTTTTAATGAACAACAAAATAGAGTTAGATCTACCCTGACTAAAGACATATTCAATCAATTTATGAAGTGGAGAATTAATAAAAAATGATCGGTAAAAGGATACAACACTTTATCAGACTCATCCCTACTCTCCCTCTTATCTAAATTGAATCAAATTCTAAAAAATCAGAATCAATGAATTTAATAATCGATACAACTAAATTTAAGAAATATGGTATAGGGCATGACCATCAACAATTATACCAAAGGACTAGAAGCCTACAAATTTAGTGTGGATTTAGTCTTCTAAAGGACCATTAGAAAAATAAACATAATCAAGTTATTGGGAGGTTTATTGGTAGGTGAATGATGAAATGTTTGAGACCAAGATGGTCATAGATAGCAACAATTTTTGACATGATCAGAATTTTATAGTCTCATATGCTCATGAAACCAACGCCAAATTAAAGAGCTCGTCGCGCTGATTCTGACACTATGTTTGGTTTGCAAAATGGACTTCGTATGAAGGAGTTACGTAAAGTCAAAATTCAGGTCAAGCTGGGCTAAAGTCAAAGTCAACGATCAATGCTCATGGTTTCAGCAGGCAAGGTTCTTCTTCAGGGTTCCGTGGTCAAAGTTCCAGAACCAATGTCAAGTTTACAAGTGTCTCCTTCTGGTTGGTAAAATTTCACAGGTTTGTGATTGGTTGGTTTGATTTTGAATTTTACCAATAATGGAGCGCCACGTGGGCCAATGACTGGCTGCCACATGGCCTCCTCATGGCATATTAAAAGTTTTGTATGATCATGTGAGGTCTCTGGGAGATTCGAATTACGGACCTAAGTATCAACACTAAGCTCTCTACCATCAAGCCACCCATTATTCCTTGTTGCATATAGTGAAGAAACTATATAAAAAGGCGTGCATTGTTGGTGAAAGGGGCCAGCCCCTAAGGGTCCATCCCCAAGGCATGCACATGGTCATGATCAACAATAGCCAAAAAATGATGAGGAGCAGACTTTTTAAGCCCTAAGGCATATGAGAGGCATGTGGCCACAGTTGCAGGGAAGCGCTAAGTTGGCGCGGAGGTGGAATGTTGATATACCACGAGATGAGGTCCAACTTTATATTGGTTGCGCCAAATCCAATAGAAAGACACCACAGGAACCATGTCTAATGCCATGGGTATTGAAGTTAATGCTATGTCAATAGGGCGTGGGGTTTACGGTTGTTATGCCATATGGTTGCACCAAAAACAAAATGCCAAATGGAGTCCAAACATAGCAAAGGCACACAGTTCAAACAACATGCCAAATGTCATTCCAAACTTGGAATGGGTGTAGTCAACATGGTTATCTGCCAGTGTTATGAACCATGGGTAACGTGCCACATATGTCACCGTCAGTCCAATGACGTTCATGGATTGAAAACCATATATATATATATATATGGTGCATTCGCCAGTCGAATGATATGACATTGCATTTAACATATAACTCCAACAAATGCCACGGTCATCAATGAAGTATAGCCTAAGTTTAAACTTTCGCTAAATAAATGTGCCATGGGTTGCAACGATATATGACCCCCGAGCCTATTAAAGTTTTGGGTTAGTCAGTCCAATAGTTTTTCACCATACAAACAATTTGTTGAAACTATATGATATAGTTTCAAAACTAATATTTGATATTGTTGGCACAGGGTTGTAACAATATAACCATATGATATGGTTTTATACTATGTTTTTTTCTAAGTAAGTTTAATCTATTAATATGATACAAAAAGGAGTTACAGTGAGGCTTGGCCTCAGAGGATCTGAGCATCATTCATCACACAATTAGATTATCTAGCTTTGACTGCCACAACAAAGGGGAAACCAGGCCAAGAAAGCATAAATCCAAAAAGGAAAAATAGCCCTTACAGGGGTTACCAGTTTGATCACAAAACAACAAAAAACATTTTGGACATAGCATAGTCCCAACTAGGAAATAAATTAACATAACCATAACTACCTAGTCAACAAGATGAAACATCCACCTGGCAATCTCGACACCTGGCTATCAATTGTCCGGGGCTGGTTCTTCCACAATCGGACACACCCACTTATCCGGATCGTCATCCTCATCCGAAGTGCCACAACCATGTGCTGGATGGTCTCCCTCTATGCTGCATGCACCCACATGCATTCCTAACGTGTCTCCACGACGACTATTTAATGCCTGTGTGTTACTGAGCTTACCCTCCTCAACATGCTGACTGCTAGCCACCACTTCACCATGCATGTTGTCTCTATCTTCATCTGCTCGCTGATCACCAGTGATGCCCCGAATCCTGCATCCTGGTTTTGCTCTATTCGGCTCATCAGTGTGTTCAACCAGAGGAGCTGGCAGCTCAATTTCTTCCATAAAAGTAATTGAAACGATAGCTAAAATTACTGGGTGATTCAGGGAGCTACGAAATCGAAATTGCATGGTATGGGGAACAGGATGCAGAGGTAGGGGAAAATTAGCAGTGCAAACCACTGCATCTTCTCTTCTCGTGCCATGGAGCCAGGCTCTTCCTCTTCTGTTGCGGGTGTCTGGGTAACGCCCAGTGAAACTAGGTAGATTAGGGTTATCGGCTGGGGAAACAGGGGAAATCGAGTCGGGGCTAGGAATTGCAGGTGAGCATGAGCTACCGCCTCTAGTGCCACCTCTCCTATTTCACATACGGTGGCGGACCCTGATGGGGTTGAAAGAAGGGGAAATAGTAGTGGAGATGGTGGAGGAATTGACAGAGGAACGACGGGGGGAATTGAAAGAGGAAGTGTGGACCTGAGCTAGGTTGCAGAGGCGGGTGTGGGAATGGTGGAATCCATTTCCCAGGTCAATGCAGCTTATCAACCAGCATCGACTACCTGTAACAGTGCACATATTAGACTCTCCAGCCTATGGAGGACAAACACAATGAATCGGGGGGGAGGAATTACAGAGTAGTTTGCAGGCTCCATTATCATGTGTGATTTGGTTCTGTCTCGGCCTGTGAATTCATTAAATGGCGCCTGCAAGGTGCCTTGAATGCAATTCAAATTGGCACGGGGGGAATTACATGGGGCCATGTGGCTAGCACGTTTGCCACTTTGTTGTCTTATCATTTTAATGACTTGGGTAATCACCCGCATCCTGGTTTTATACTATGTTTGATATATGGTTGCATTTAAATTAATTAGAATTGCTAAGTGTGATACCATATAGTTGAAGTTTGCTATTGTTACACCAAACCCTCAAGTTAGAGTTTTGAAACCTTATAAAAGGGATTTCCAATGCACTAGAACAGAGAAAAGAGTTGAAGGGAGTAAGTGGGTGTTGTGCCATTGTGCCATCAAAGGTGGAGAAGAGTGTGTTGAGCCAAGTTGTAAGCAAAATTTGTATTTGGCATTTCGAAGTCATACGGAAGCCAAATTTAGTGTTTTAAGAACCAAAACAGGGGTTTTGGTGCACTTCGTACACACTCGTAGAGTCTGTTTGTCATTTGCAGTAGCCAGTACTTACAGAATAGTAGCAATTAGTGCTTGCGAGAATAGTCCAGAATGGAAAACTTAATGAAAGAGACTTTTTAAATCCAACATATTGCTTGTTGATCTCGATTTGAGTACAAAGACCGTTGCTACTTAGTCCACCTTGTATTTGGTGTAATCGCCACTTTGTAGAATTGAGTCAGTTCAAGGGTGAGAGTTCTCTGTAGGAGGACGTTTCTTGAAGGGAGACATTGCACTGTGTCATCAGCTAGACTGTACAAGACAAATATTAATGATGTACTCACTTTCCATGTAGGATCAATAAAGCGTCCCAATCTTTGCGCAGGGCCCAGAGACGTAGCCAAGGAGGGGTGAACTCCTTCATCAACTGGTTGTGTCTCTTGCTTTGTGTCATTTTAATGCTTCTGAATATTTTTCGTCTTATAGTTCATTAAAGTTTGATTATTCATACGTGAATAAATTATGAACTAAAAATATAATTCTAAAAGCTTGCAAAGTGTCAGAGGATGATCATCTATTTTCAGATCATTTTTGGTATTAGAGCAGGTTCTAACCAGATTGCAAGGATGAGTAAAAGCACGAAGCAAATTTAGATGCAAGAATGGGAAGAATCCAATTGGCAATATCGGCAAGAGAACATTGCATTGCGACGCATGGTGAAAGAATTGCAGGAATAAAAACAAAGACTGCAAGCAAGAATTGAAACCATGCAGAGAAATTGACAACAATGTTTTAAAAATTGGAATCGGTGACCAGACTGGTTCACCTAATGTACTGGGTTTCGAACCAGAACTAGTCGAATAGGGATTGGTCAGGTATAAATGAATCGGTTTTAAGAAAATACATTAAGTAATTTATTTTTAATGAAAAAAACTATTTTTAAGATTTAAAACCATGATTCCAAGCCAACAGAGACAAAATATGCAAAGTTTGCTCATTTATATACCATGTAAAGGTGAATATATCAAAATGGCACAGAGTGAAATACATATCATTGGCAAAATACATAAGCAATGAGGCTCTAAATTTCCTAGAAAGTCCAAAAACAATGTTGCAAGCTATGAGGCCAATGGCCTACTACAAGTCTACAAGTCTACACATGATCAATCATAAAATTCATCACCACTACTAGACACAGGAGCTACATAGACATCATTTGGTTAAGAGTCCGAGGATTCCTCAGCCTCATCTGCAACCTCAATAGCAATGCCACCAATAACAATAGAAGTGGACCTAATGGAAGCACGAGTTGGTAGAGTTGCATGATTAGTGCCTTCCATTGGTTGTTTTCCTTTCCTTGATGCTGATACTGATCCTGGTTATGATGGCACCACCAAATCTGCTTCATCCCCCACTAATGCCATGTCGATATCAAAATCAACATCAAACATAGGATCTTCAATCTCCTCCACCCATTCTGATGTTGGATCAATATCGTCCAACACATTGGGATCTAGATCACGGTTTTTTTTCATCATTTGGTTCCTCCTTAGCCGAAGGTTGTATTGCACGAAGACAAGATCATTTAACCGTTTTTGTTCCAAATAGTTTCTCTTCATCATATCTATGCGCTCAAAAATAGACCAATTGTGCTCACAACCAGAAGCACTACAAGTTTGGTTGAGGAATCTAATTGCAAACTTTTGCAATTGAGGACATTCGCCGCCAAATGACTCCCACCAATGTGTTGCAAAGAAAAAGACATTAATTAGTAACTTGGTTCATTTAATTACTTATTTACAAATTAGAAGTATTTATAGATCATTTTAATTGTAAATTTGTAAACAATTTAACTTGAAAAGAAAAACAAATTGGAAATTGGAGTTGCTTACTTGGTTGATCCACATCTCTTGCCATCTTTGCCTAGCTTTTTCCAAAAAGTACCAGCTGCCATACTCAAAATAGTAAGTTGTCTATGTATTTCCAATTGGTCTGCATGGTTAGGGACCATGCGCTCCAAGTTACTTATTTACAAATTACAATTATTTATAGATAATCTGAATTGTAAATTTATAAACAATTTAACTTGAAAAGAAAAACAAACTGGAAATTGGAATTTCTTACCTGGTTGATCCACATCGCTTGCCATCTTTGCAAAGTTTTTTCCAAAGGTACCAGCTGCCATACTAAAAAGAGTAAGTTGTCTATGTATTTCCAACTGGTCTGCATGGCTAGGGACCATGCGCTCCAAGCAATCAATCAATCCAACTCTGATCTCCCCATCCTACAGATCTCCTAGCTGAGCTTTATAATGATACTTTGGGTTCAAAAACACACAGCTGCATGTATAAGACGATGGAGTTGATTTTTCCATCTATTATCAATGATCTCCCATATATGACCATATTTAGCTAACCTGTCCTTGTAAGCTACCCTTATCTGCTCTTTTTCTTGATCCATAGCCTCATAAATGTAGCCCATGGCCAACTTTTCCCCATCCACCATCCATAGCACGTTAATAAGGGGCTTAGTAATTTTCACAAGCTCTGAAAATAATTGTCAAACACATTCTTTTTGGTGTCTTTTTCATCTTGTCTACGAGCCCATCAAGATTCAGTCCAATCATCAGAAGAAAACATTTTATGCAGGATTTTGTGTTGAGCATTGAGACATTACACCATGAGGAAGTGAGTTGAAAATCTCATAATTGTAGGCCCAACAAGCTCTTTCCCCCAATGTTTTTCCTCATTAGGTTAAATACCCATGAGTGGTTGTAAATGTATTTTGTAATGCACTTGGCATGCTCTATAATGTTTTTTACCCACTCCACTTTGCCTATGTCCTCAAGCATGAGGTATATGCAATGTGCAACACATGGAGTCCAAAATATGGTCCTATATTTGGACTCAAGCATCTTTCCAACAAGAACATAGTTTGAGGCATTATCGGTGATGACCTATACAACATTCTACTCCACAACTTCCTGAATAATGTCATCCAAAATATCAAATAGAAGGGTTGCATCTTTAACCTTATCAGATACATCAACTGATCTAAAAAACATGGTTCCTTGAGCGCAAGAAATAAGGAAATTAATGATAGTGTGGTTCTTTCCATCGGTCCATGTTACAGGTGAAACCACCCTAGGGATTTGGGTTGACAACCCCAACAGAGCAGAGGGAAAAACTCAGCAAGAAATGCCCAAACAATCATTAAACACCCTTAATCTACTAAATCGTGTAGGAGTGTCCTTACCCGATGTCCTTCGTTTGGGTAGATCCCGCAGGGTGCAAAGCCTCAGCTTCTCCCAATGTTCTTGAAACCTGAAAACTATTCAAATAGAACATACATGACAGTAGAAACATAAAGGATATACATGATGTTAACTTTAAATCATATAAATGAATGACTAATTATACATCAATACAGATTCATAAATGAATTACAACACAACTTTGATGCATAAACACATTTCATATCGGAAACAGAACATCATTCCTTTTTATTGAAGTAAGCTATAGATAAGGTGGAGAAATACGACTTGAGTCTTTCTTCGGCTTCAAGAAGAACCGTCCTCTGGATCCGTGCTTTCCTGGCCTTCAGCAATCTTCCTCCATCACCAACACAAGGATATCACAAGCAAGATGGGGGATATCTTTCCTGAAGCTTTGGGGAGTGCAGGAGGCACAGGGATTCTTTAGACTTGATCAAGGATAATCTCATTATAGTATTAATATCTCATACTTTTCTCCCCTAAGGCCTTCCCATGGAGGTTTATTTATACCTCTCCAAATTAGTTTTTTCAGTTGGGAAACAGTTGGGCCACGGGCAATGGGAGGTGAGTAACAGGTAAAAACCATGAACTCTGCTCGAAATTAAGGAAATTTAATTTTTTTAAGTGTTTTAACATATGTACGTGGGTTGGGTATATCCTGACCCACGTGTACATGCTTTTATCACAGTGAAAAGTAGCGTATAGGGAATAAAACACTGTTTTTTAAGATTTTGGACCAAATCTAGAAGGAAGGGTTGCCCTAGGCCTTAAACAGAGCATCAGATCTACCAATAGTGGTAAATGGTGCTATAGCGAATGCCCCCTAATATATGAGGTTAGGAGCTGGAAAAGGTACACACTAGCCAGAATCCTGTAAATATGCTAACAAAAGTTGTAACCATGGAGAAACTGAGACCATGCTCAGTTTCAATTGGTCTTCAAGGATGACGATGAAGATGAGAAACAGCCAGGTCCAAAAGAGGATTCATTGTCCAGTAGATGAAGCAGCGATAGAGTTGCTACAATCATTCTCCAAGTGGGAGATTATTGTGTGTGGAGCATGATTGTTCAGAGGTCTTTGTTTCAGTCGGATGTATACCCCAGGAAGTTTGTACACCCCTCCTGGTGGGGGGGGGGGGGGGGTGCGGGGGACTTGTTCCCGTGGGGGTCGGGGGCTGATCCCTTTTGGGTGGTTTCGGGGGCCAGCGGTCCCGAGCTAAAAATAGATGTAATTTGCCTTGTAAAAGTAAGTAATTTCTGTCAATCTGGGCCTTCCTTTAGGTGGATGATCTGATGAGATTATGTTTTAGTTTAGGGTTTTTTTTCCCTAGAAGGCAACCCCTCTCTTTGTATGAGGGAATTTTATTTGAGGCTGTGTAATAGATGTGTATTCTGTGTGTGAGTGGAGAAACAGAGAGGTGAGACTGTGAGAGAAAACAGAGGATATTACTAGTGGATTTGTTGTAGGTTGTGTCTCTTCATTTGCTGGATAATAAAAAGGAAAGGACTGGCTGTTCGGGGTGGACGTAGCCCAAACTGGGTGAACCATGTATATCTGTGTCTCTCTTGTTTTATGCGTTTTCTGTGTTTATATTTCTATAATATTTTATGTGTTCCATTGCTCCGTAATATATAATTTTCTAACAGATGAGATCCTTGAGGATCTAATAGAGAGGTTCATGCATAATGGTAAGAGGGAAAAAGTACATCATGTCTGACACACTAAAAACCCTCTTACTTAGAACAATTAGAGATGAGTGAATTGATCTCCTTGATCTAATGAGTAGAGGTGATGTATACCAATTATCTTTTTAAGAGATTTGTGAAACATACAAGCACATATCAAGAGGAAGTGAAAGAGTAAGTAAATCAACATCAATATTGGTAAGTCAAGATGAACTTGGAAATTTGCTTGATAACTTTAAAACAGATATTATTAGCAATCTAAGTGAACAAGTAGAAATGTTAAGAATGCAAAATGAGAAAAAAGAAGATGATGATTTGGGAAGCGCACTATAGTCAGGTTGCTGGGCATTTCAGGGTCGAGAAAACAGTGGCAGTACTACAGAAGTATTTCAATTGGTTGAATCTTCGATAGGATGTCAAGAAGTACATCAAATCCTGCACTACCCGTGCCATTGCCAAACCAACCACCTCTATACTCTGTTGCCTATCCCTAGTCGACCTTGGGAGTCCATCTCCATGGATTACATGTTGGGCCTTCCTTCTACTAAGCATGGCAGTGACTGTGTTTTTGTGGTCATTGACAGATTCTCGAAGATGGTCATTATGGAAACCTGTAAGAAGAATGTCACAGCAGAATCCACTGCTAAAATCTTCTTTGAATGAGTGTGGGTACACTTTGGGATCCCAAAATCTATCATCTCATATCGAGACAACATGTTCCTCAATGCATTTTGGTCCAGTCTTTGGTCAATGCTAGACACCAACCTCACTAAGTCCACAACTTTCCATCCCCAAACTGATGGCCAGACAGAGGTCGTCAGCATGATGATCGTACACATTCTACGCATGTACAACTCAAAGCATCCACGCAAATGGGATGAGAGACTCCCATATGTCCATCATAGCTATAAGTGGGCTCTCCACAGCTTGACTGGCCACAACCCTTTTCAGGTGGGCTTGGGATTCCAGCCACTATGTCCCATTGATGTGGCCATGCAATTTGCAGCTACTCAGGCAGATTCGGCTCATGTCCAGTTCAAAAATGATAAGGAAAACAACTTCATTGAGCACATCCAAAATATCTTCCAGCAGGTACACAACATTATGGAGAAATAAAATGTCAAGTACAAGCAGCGACGTGATCAACAATGGGTGATACACAAGTTTCAGGTGGGCGACAAAGTCTGGTTGCATTTTCATAAGGAACGCCTTACCGAAGCCTATCAAAAACTCAAACCACTCTGATATGGTCCTTACACCATTACCAAGGCTATGGGAGACAATGCATTTGAGCTTAGCATTCCTCCATTCCTTGGCCGGCACCTAGTGTTCAACATGGACCATCTTCGACCATACTTCCCACCATTGCTAGACACATCAGACATTGCAGAACAACTCACAACTACAGATTTAAATCCAGATTCCACAGAATAGGCCACAAATGATTGGATCATGGAAATGTAGAGTAAGAACACATGACAGCAAAGGATCCAAATATATCAAGTCGTCAAAGCAGGCCAACTCCTTCACTAGGGCAAGTGGCTCACCAGGGACCAAGTTCAACAGAATTTTCCCCATCTCATGGAGGAACTCAACGCAATGGGGACCATTGCTTCCTAACGGGGTAGGAATGATCCAAGTTGATATTGGTGGCCACCCGTATATTCCACTTGGAACTCCATCATTATTTCTTTCAATTTTTTAGTTTCCTTATTTGTAGCACAATTTACTATTTTTGGCAGTTTTTCGGGTCCTGAACTTCCGAAGCCATTTTAAGGCCCTAAACGACATTTTTTGGGAAACCTGGGAGCAACATGGGTCCATGGACTAATGTTTCTCACTCAAAAGTTGTAGTCCTCAAATAGATATTTCTAACGAGGTATTATGTGCGTCAAACAGAGATCATATGCCAAAGTTACGACCTCGAGAATTTGATGTACCAATATACCAAAAATGCGGCCCATAGTTTGGCACTTCATCTCCTAGGGTTAGATTTTTGGATGTTTAGGGTTTTCCATTGTTTCTCAACAATAAATAGGCCTTCGATCCTCATTGTAAGATAGTTCAGAGGCATGTAGCCGCCACATCTCTTCTCAAAGATACACTACCATCGCTTGAGCTAGTTTATTTCCATTTCTGTTTGTAAGCATATTTTAGTATTTTACATCAATGAAATGAAGTATTATTTCTATTGCATCTCTATATTTATGGTCATATATGTAATTTTTTGTGTTCATGTTTAAATCTAGATTATTGACCCAAGTATAGTTGTGCACGAAATTCCAACTTACCCTCATGCGAAGCCCGTTCGCCAACGGCTTTGTCTAGTGTGCCCTAGAAAAGCGGTTGCCATCAAGGGTGAAGTTGGAAAACTTCTCAAAGATGGATTTATTTATCCAATCCCTCTTATAGATTGGGTGTCTAATATCATACCGGTGACAAAGAAACAGGGCACTATTAGTGTTTGCGTCGAATACCGTGATCTCAATTGTGGGTGTCCAAAGGATAATTACCTCACTCCTTTCATTGACCAAATCATTGATGAATGCACTAGGAGTGAAATATTTTCCTTTATGGATGGTTTTTCTGGTTACATCCAGATAAACATTGTGCCAACTAATCAAGATAAGACAACCTTTATCTATCCTTGGGGGACCTTCGCATATAAGAAGATCCCTTTTGGCCTTAAGAATGATGGGGCTACATTTCAAAGAGCGATGTCTTATGCATTCCACGACATTCGAAACATCATTCAGCTTTATTTGGATGAACTTTTCGCTCATTCATGTAAGTGCCATGATCATCCTGATCATCTCCGACAATTTTTTCTTCGCTGTAGACACTACAACATTCGGTTGAATCCGCATAAGTGTGTCTTTTGTGTCAAATCTGGATGACTCCTCATATTTATTGTTTCGAAATAAGGCATTTGCCTTGATCCTCTTAAAGTTGAGGCTATTGTTAATTTACCACCTCCATCATCGTTGCATCAACTACAGAGTCTGCAAGGGGAAGAAAATTTCCTTCGTCGTTTTGTACCAAGCCATGTTGAGCTAGCTTCAAGGTTCACCCGGTTGCTTAAGAAAGGAATGCCATTCGTTTGGAATGAGGCTACCAAAAAGTATTTCGATGAATTAAAAGTTGTCCTCATTAATTCTCCTTTTTTGCACCCTTCGAACTATCACGCAATTAGTTCCTTTATCTAGTTGCAGCCTCTAGTACCATCTCTATGGTGTTGGTACAAGACAATGACGAAGGTAATGAACATGTTATTTACTACCTTAGTCATAATCTTCTCGATACTGAGACATGTTATGCTCATGTTGATAAGTTGGCTTTGGTTGTCGTTCAGGCTGTTCATCGCTTTTGGCATTACATTCTTCTCCACACTACAACTATGACTTCTGAGTGCAACACCATGACCTACGTCCTGACTTGTCAGTTGCTGGTGGGCAAGTATTCTAAGTGGATTGTCGTGCTCCAAGAATTTGATTTGGTGTTTACTATTGCCAAGTTTAAGAAATCACTTGTCTTTGTTAAGTTGATTTTCTCTCTTCTCTCTACCTCTCTTCCTGCTGGTGTTGATGAGCAACTCCCTGACAAGACTCTTTTTCTGATCAACACTCTCGATCCTTAGTATGGTGATATCATCGTGTATCTCCAGACATCCAACTTTTGGTCTGTGTTGACCAAAGATGATCGCTGATGCATTCAACATCAATCCCAACCTTACCGTATCATTGGAGATACTTTATACTACGTCAGTGTCGATTAAATTCTTTGTCGATGTCTAACTCTCGAGGAGGTTGAGAGAGTCTTGAATGACTGTCATTCTGGTGCATGTGGCGGTCATCTCTCTAGATATACTACTACTCAAAAGATACTCCATGTTCGTTATTTCTGGCCCTCAATCTTCAAGGATTGCATCCTCGTTGTTCGCAAATGCCATGAGTGCAAAATTTATCAGTGTAAAATGCACACCCCACTTGCTCACCTTCACCCCGTTATTACCGTTGGTCCTTTTTCCAAATGGGGCATTGACTATATGACATGTAACCCTCGTTCGCCTGGGGGGCATGGTTATATTATCGTTGTTGTGGATTATTTCACCAAATGGGCTGAAGCAATGCCTACATATTATGATGATGGTAAAACGACGGCTCAATTTCTATTCAATCACGTTATTTCTAGGTTCGAAGTGCGTCAAGCCATTTTCACCGACCATGGCTCCCATTTTCAAGATTACATGATGGTTGAGTTGATTTCTATGTTGGGATTGCACCACGATGGCTCAACCCCATATTAACCTTAGGCCAACAACCAAGTTAAAGTTGTGAACAAGGTCTTGGTTACAATGCTTCAACGCACCATTGGTTTGCACAAGTCAAATTGGCATCTCATGCTCTTTTTAGCTTTCTGGTCTTACCGAACCTTGACTAAAGATGCAACTGGATTCATATGATTCCAGTTAGTCTATGGTCTGGAAGCAACTTTACCAATTGAGTGTGAAATTCCCTCACTCAAGCTAGCTGTCGAACTTCTCCCCGAGACCTCACCTCAAGAGGAGCGCCTCTTGTATTTAGAGTGATTGGATGATACTTGTCGTCCTACTACTTTAGTCATTGAAGCATAGAAAAATCAGACTCAGTCCCGTTTCGACTAGTCAGTCTCTCCTCGTGCTTTTTCTGAGGGTGATTTGGTTTTACTGTATGATCAAGCTAATGATAAGATGGAGGCAGGTAAGTTCAAACCCATGTGTCATGGGCCCTACATTGTTAAACATTTGTTACAGAAAGGGGCCTATGAGTTGATTGATTACGAGGCAAGTACTTTATACAAGCTCCGTAATGGGCTTTATCTCAAAAAGTACTATGCCTGAGTTGTCTTGCATGGATACTTTTGTACAATAGTGTGTTATTCATTTTTATGCAGTGTGGTTTGGTGTGTTATTTTTCAAGTAGCTTTCCTTCTTATTATGTCTTCACTTGCTTTGTATATGTCAGTGACTCCTCACATCGGTTTCGCTGATGGTGCTTGCCATAGTACCCGGAATCTATCATCCGCAGCATGGGCCATTTATGATGCCCATGGTGAGTTGATTGATATTCAAGGTATTTGTTTAGGTCGAACAACTAATAACATTGCTGAGTATAGTAAAGTTATCGAATTATTGTCAGAAGCCATTTCTCTTGATATTCGGGAATTGGTTGTCAACCTTGATTCACAACTTGTCATTCTTCAATTTAACCAGCAGTATTCTATCATAAACCCTCATATATTGAGAATGTATTTGTGTGTTCATCTATTGGAGAGAAATTTTGATTACATTACATATCATCGTGTTCCTAGACATATGAATACATTGACAGATGCATTAGCTAATTATGTGTTGGATAGACATTTGCGAAATATGTGAAAAAATAAAACATTTGTACCATAGTAAGCAAGGAAATACATCATATATATATATATATGTCGATAATGTTTTTCATACATCAAAACCCCAAAAAATAATATGTGTGTTCAAGTACATCCGTGGTTCGCAGGCCTAAAAAATGTAAAATTTTAGACTTATGAACTACTCGGCATGGTGCTCATGATAGCATGTAATTGCCCGTACTACACGAGTCAGCAGTCGGTGGATCCGGTCTGATACCCCCATTATGTGCCACTGATACTAGCATGGCATGTCACCTACCCGCGCATACTTTGGGATACCTCTAGTCAATCCCTCGAGTTCCACGCGATCTCCTCCTCATTATCGCCTCCTTCCTGATAAGGAGCGATATCAAACTGTTGAGCAACGCGCCTGGAAATTAGGGACAACCCGACAGGTCACTCTGGTCCCACATCTGCATTTGCAAAATCGAAATGTCATGAATGCATATATTTGAAAAACAATAAAAAAAATAAAATTAAAAAGGTTTTTACTTACCTCCATCATCATAATCTTCTCCCTCTGGGAGCGACATATCTGGATCATCGCGGAAGTCGATATTGCTATAGGGCTAATCCTCTACTACGATCAGATGATGCTATAGCCACGAAAAGAAGGCAGGCTTATATGACATATGTTGGCCCCTAGTGATTCTAAGCATCATCTCACTCCAATGGACCATCCGTGGGTCTCGTGGAAATGGCAGATTCACCTCAGCAAGCTGGTAGTGAAATAGTGGGATCCACTCCAGAAAGAAGATCACTACAATGGAACCATATCCAAACTGCTTTAGGTTTCTGGCCTTGGCTTTGGATAGCTGAAACTTCATGTTTACCTTCATGGCTTCCACCGAATGGCAGAAAAGGCAGCAAGAGGCAGAGGCACAGAGGCAAAAGTAGCAGTTGTAAGAGACACTAGCGGCAAAGAATACATATGAACATAATAGAACCTCCATGGTGATGGACTCACTGCAAGACACGACCCATTCAACAACAACAATGAAGGAAAAAATACTGGTTGTGGTCGAAGATAGTCGGCATCGTATAGTCTATAGCATACTGAAACTTGGATTTTTTGGACTCGTGTTGTGCTTGAGCCCCAACCACTTTGTTTATGGTCAAAAGCAACACTTTCATCACAAGATCCCTGACACTCATGATCTTTATCTTGCCACTCTTTGATTTTAGTGCTTCTGGGCAGTGTTCCACAAGAAATATGTTCACACTTGACCCAATAGGCCTGGACCCATACAGATTGACTGGTTCCCCTCTTCGGGATAGTCCAATGATGAAATAGATATCAAAAGTTTCCAATTCGAGTTCTTGGTCCCGGATTAGAAAAACTTCCCGATTGAAATCCCAAAGACTAATCAAATACTGTAGCAACTCGGGTTGAGACCAAAGACTTGGTGTGAGGAAGAATTTGAGGAGCCCACAGTTCCTCAAAGAATTTAAGCAATCTGGGTCTG
The DNA here is from genome assembly GCA_000404065.3 of Pinus taeda. Taxonomy (NCBI): domain Eukaryota; kingdom Viridiplantae; phylum Streptophyta; class Pinopsida; order Pinales; family Pinaceae; genus Pinus; species Pinus taeda. Next base: position 90,558 of record APFE031279323.1, on the reverse strand, counting down.
CCAATGCCTGTGTATAAATTTCCTCATGCTCTCGTTCTTTCCAATCAACCATTTTTCACTATGTTTTCCTTGCAAAAACCATAACATCAAGTCAACAATCATCCTTGGCTAAAGAAATTTGGATCAAACAAGAGAATTTTGGGCAAAAATTTGATTTTTTTGTGTTCACGGCGTTGACATGACTGTTTTAAAACCAGTAGCACCGATAGTACAATTGACAAAGTTAATGACCCTCAATTAGCGTGATTATGTGCCCAGAAATCGCACCGACAAAGGGCGAATTTTTTTTGCTAAATCCTCCATAAATCCAAAAAAAGGTTAAAAACAGGCAAAACAAACATAAAAATTAAGCTAAGGGTATCAGTTCTTACCTGCAACTGATGGCTCGTCGAATGGCCTCATGGATCTCCTATAATCTGCCCTTGAAAATCGAGAGCACAAATGGGTTAAAATGTCTCCACACAAGGTAAAAAGGTAAAATGATAAAAAATATTTACTTTTTCCCTCTTTTATTCATTTTTTAAAAAATATTAGGGTTTTAAAGATATTTTTAATCTATTTTACCTCAAAAATTGGATAATACGTTTACCTCTTGTGCAGTGACAGGTGACAGATTACAGATGATGTACTAGAGTTGCATTTAAGCTCCTTTCTCGATTCGTAAAACTCAAATGAAAAGATCACCGGGTATTTTTCCCTTTCTGATTCGTTAAAGAGAATAAAAATGGGGGTGTAGTCTAAGCCCTAGGGTGTATGGCACATCTTATGTGTATCTTGGACTTTTGGTTGTGTTAGTGGTATCAACTAGAGGTGGAGAGTCCAACAAATGTGTAGGCAAAGTTGTTCATTTACAAGGTTGGCATCAATCAAGTATTCTCCCTCTCTACCCAACTCTAAGATGAGGAGTGTGCATAATGGACTTATTATTGTAACAAATTGCAAATATTTGATTATCTTTAAGTTCAAGGGCTTGAAGTGGTTGCCTCAACCTTCAAATATTTAAAGGAACTATGTGTTTTTCAGTTAAACCCTTGTGGCAAGGAGATGCAAAAGAGGAAGGCCTTATGGCTATTTTTAAGGGGTTGTAATGACCCTTGTCTTGTGGTAAGTATGTAGATATGATGCTAATGGTCCTGATCTTAGTACATTCATGTATATATTGTAAATATTTTCCTATCATCTTGCATTGTATAAATATGATAAATATTTTGTGGTTACCCTGATGTACATGTTGATGTTCCACTTGCATGATTATGGAAAACACTTCTGGGTCATCCTTATGTACATAGGGAAGATCATAATTACTCTATGCCCACAAATATAGTAGTGAATAGTGTCTAATTGAATCAAAACCCTAACCATCGACCCAATCTCCAATGATGAGGCTTCAACCAATGTTCCTTCCTTAAGGTAACCACTTATAACTATTGATGGCACATTTTTCTAACTCAATGAACCTTGTATTAACTAGGGGTTGTTAGATGGAACCTCAATGACTTCAAGGTGAGCATAATAACCAAAGTTCAACATATACCATAATAACCTATACCTATGTCTTTATACCAGGGGCATGATACAAGTATAAGGAACTCTATCAATGGGGGGGTTAAAGATCATATAACTTGAATCATATAGTTGAAAGAGAAAAAATAATTCGACCCAAGACCTAAGAAGAGGCTCATAGACACTCACAGGCATAATATTTACAGGCGTTGATGCAGTCAATGAGGGTAGGGAGATATTTTGCAACCTATTAGCACACATGAATGGATTTTTCTCCTCCCTCACACCTTATCGATTCTAGAACAAACCTAGGAAGAGGGTAAATGACAGATGGGGAGAAAATGGGAGGCAAAATGGCAGGAAAGGAAAAATCCAGTTAGCCAATCCCTAACTAACCAAAGGATGGAGTGAGAAGTAGAAAGAGAAGAGAAGTTTGGATAAGGAGAATAGGAATAAAAAGAGCATAGTGAGAGGAGATTAAGGAAGAAGGAACTGAGAGTGAACAAGATGAGGAGAAGGCAATCAAAGGCAAGGAAGTCACTCGGTAACTACTCGAAGGATGTTGTTGCAAGGAGGGCAATCAAACTTCAAGGAAGTCACTCCTTAACTATTCGAAGGGTGTTTTTGCAAGGAGAGTGTCACATTTGGACATCATGGGGTTTGCACCATGAAGATAAAAAAACTGAATTCTGATGTCAGAGGTAAGCTTCCATCATGTTCTTGAACTGTACATTTGACATTTATTGCATCAAACTACCACTTCTTTGCATCTAATTAACAATCGAGTTCTCGGGTCTAGTGCAATGGGAAAATCACTACCATGAATCTCTTTAGAGAACTAGAATTTCCCAAAGATCTTATAGTCATATATTTATTGGTTAGTTTTACAGTCCAAGATTCAAGAACATTACCGTTATGCTTGTGGCTTAGCCACCTTCCGACTAATGCAATAAAAACACCTAGTAATATTTTCACTCTGAACACTATACAATAAAATTAACCCTAATAGCTTAGTGAAGAACAAGTAACTAGCTAGACTCTGGAAGGGTATTTGGATTTACTATTAGTGAAACTCATTGCAGTTAGGTGTGCCAATGTGTGTTGAGTGTTAGCGAGTGGTAGGGAAACACAAGGGAGCACTAGGTCAAAATGCATGGAAATGAATGAATAAGAGTGTGTGACAGGGAGTGTCAATTATTGGGTTGTGTTATATTCTTTCCACGACTAACCCACGTAGTGAATCGGGGGGTTAGAGGGGGGGAGGAGCCACCCCCTTTGTTGCGCCAATTGCGCAGTGGGGGGCGGTGTTAGAAATTTATATATTACGAAGCAATGGAACACATAAAATATTGAAGAATTATAAACACAGAAAACACATAAAACAAGAGAGGCACAGATATACGTGGTTCACCCAGTTTGGGCTACGTCCACCCCGAATAGCCAGTCCTTCCTTTCTATTATCTAACAAAATGAAGAGACACAACCTACAGCAGATCCGTCGTAATATCCTCTATTTTCTCTCACAGTCTCACCTCTTTGTTTCTCGCTCAGAAAACACACATCTATTACATAGCCTCAATTACAATGCCCTCATACAAAGAGAGGGGTTGCCTTCTAGGGCAAAAAAACCTAAACTAAACATAAGTTCTACTGTCAGATCATTCGCCTAATGAACGGCCTAGATTGACTAGAAATTACTATACTTTTACAATGCAATTTTACATCTATTTTTAGCTTCGGGGGCGCTGCCCCCAA